>CM077089.1:10758677-10916177 GCA_039513925.1 Platanthera zijinensis | reverse complement strand
AGTGTAGTTGTTCTTCTCTGTCAACAATCTTAGAGAAGACAAGTGTAAGATGTTGTCAAAGCTCCCCCTGAGATATGTAAGGGTTCAGGAAGATGAGCTTTGCTTAGGGTGATAGGCCTTAAGTTGCTTCAGATCTCCAGCAATAGATGATTTCAGCAGATGCTGAAATGTGTGATGTCTGGAGTCCTTGACGATGAAGCTTTTGAACACTTGATGCTTGAAGGAGTAGAATAGCAGATGATCTCCTTCACAGTAATGTTCCTTGTGTTCTTGAAGAATTCTGACTCAGTAATTCTGTAAAACGTTTGTCTACTGAGTCTATTCAAGAAGATGAATTCTTGATGAATACTTTTCTTGTTCTCTCTTCTGTATTTTTTTTCAAATCTTATCAGATCTCTATATCTTTTTCAAAATGACTCTCTAGGGAGTATATCAGATTCTGACTTCTTGATAGTCGTTAATCTGTCATAAATGACTACCTTAATTGATATCTGCCTCTAGAGGAAAGTCCTTAAGAAACATTCCAATTAGTCTTCCTTGAAACTTGCTCCAAATTGATTGAAACGGCTACAAAATCCTTTGTCATAAATACTGAAAATAAGTCTGAATGAATTCCATAACTATCCTGAATTTGAATCTTTAAATCATCGATCTCTCAAAAAAGTGTCGATCTGAGCTCAACGATCGTCGACCTGATCACAGAGATTGAACTAGACTGAAAACAGAAAACGTCGACCTCAATTCAACTATCGTCGACCTGAGCTCAGAGACTTAGAAAATAACTAGGGACAGAGCGTCGATCTGATCTCGAAGATCGTCGAACGGAGTTCGACGCCTCATAGAACTGAGCTCAGAGATAGTCGAACTGAGTTAACCGTTTCGTCGACCTGAGCTCGATGAGAATTGTCCTAGTCTTCAGCACTGAATCCTAATCTTTAGAAGGTCTTGAGGGCAGCTTTCAAACCTAAGTACTAACCCTAAGACTCATTCTAATTGACCTATCAGACTATACAGCAAGGTCAAAACAAATTTCTAAGCACATAGTCATCCTTACCCAAATTAGTAATAGGGTGTTCCAACAATGACGCAAAGGTGGGGTTACCACATGGCCCACACGGCTCAGAGGTGGGGTTACCACATGTCCACGGTTGCCTGACCCACCGGACCCACACAAGTAGAAGGGAAAAATCAGGATTTAATAGCGCCCCCCGGTCTTAAACCCGTGACCTCCTCTGATACCAACTAAAGGATCAAGCGCATACCCAACTGCACTAAAAGCCCGGACTGTTGGAGAGGGCGCTACTTAATTTCTTAAATAAGTAGCAAAGCGCCACGGGTCAAGTGAAGGAACGCCTGACCCAATAAAGCGAGTCAGGCGGACCGAGTGAGCCGTGCGGGTAAACTGTGCTCACTCGAGGTGGTGCAAAGCCGCCCAAAGGGGGGAGGCCGCGCGTGAGAGGTTGCCCCATGCAACCAGTCGCGCGCCACCTTCCTGTGCGTACGGGCCGCCTCTCCCCGGAAGAGAGAGTCAGGCCTCCCCCTCCCCCCCCCCCCCCCCGCATGCGCTCAAGACCTAGCGCGTGCGGCCTCTCCGTGGGACCTCTTCGCGGACCGTGCGGGCCACCAACACCCCGCCGCCCCTAATTTCCTCCAACCACCACCATCGTCAAGAAACTTGTTGGACCGCACAGCGGGGGCATGTTCGTTACTTTTGAGAGATTGGTGATCCGGGTGAACAGAACCGAGAAACTTCATTCGTCAACTTTAGATTCAGTCGGGAGCAATTACCAGCGGGGTTTTCAAGAAAGCGCTAAAAACCCTCAGACCTTCATTTGAAAACAAGCAATCAGAGAGAAATGAGAGCTCCGAGATTTTCCGACAAGGACGTGGGACTTTTATTGTTCCATCACTTTGAATTCACTTTCTTCGTTCTGAATTCTCTCCATTCGCTCTCAAGCCTGCTCGCGCTCAACACTCATGTGGATGATTTAGCATGCACAGGAGAAGGCATATGAGAATGCTCTCATGGACGCTATCGTCGAAGATCTGTGGACATAGTCTTTTTTCCTCTTTTTTCTGCTTTCAAAGCTTGTAAACTGAGAGATGGATTGTCGCCCTCCAAAGAACTTAAACTATTATAATAATAAAGGAACTAGTGGATTTCAGCATGGTACATATCCGACAACTTGGTTTTTCACTTTTTCGTGGTTTTGACGCTAAAATTCCTCGTGTCATTATTGCTTGATTTTCATTTGACTGTTTGCGCGCTCGACTCACCCTCTAGCTAAGGCAGTCTGATTCTATGGACCGGAGAAAAATCTAGTGACCCGCAACAATTTGGCCCGCCTGTGAGAAAGTGTTCTCAAATCTACAACAAATATCTGAAAACAACTATTTATTGGAACAAGTGCTCCAACAAATTGCAATGCCAAGGAGAAGTGTGAACACCGCTCACGGTGTAGCTCCGAAAGAGGACGTCGATCTGCCCCCTGCCAACTCACATATAAGTATTTCTTCGCTTCTAGGAGGAGACACTGCCAGTGCACCTGCAACTTCCATGTAGGAACACGTTCAACTGATGGAAGAGTGCTAGGTATGAGTTCTCACCCTTCTGCGATATCTAGGAGTCACCAATCCTCCCAACCCAGCCACCGCGCAAGAAGTGTGACCAATAATTGCTCAGGAGTGTGTCCTACCTCAAGATGCTGCTCACCTCGAGGGCCTTTTCATCGAATAGATGTTTGACGCAGCAAGCTCATTGCATGATGCAAAACATGAGAACCACCGGGAAATGTTCAAATCTACCAACACCCAATGGAGATAGATGCCGGGCAGGATAGTCGAAGGGTCACTAGCAAGGAAGTGAGGGATATGATCGAGTAGGATTACTCATAGGGTAGACGTCGCCACACGAACGTGCAATTCCTATTTCAACTATGGTCCTCGCTCGATCCTCCGATTATAGGGTACCACATCCCACAAAGATTCAGGCTATCCTACTTTGATACCTTTGAAGGGATGGATTACTCCCTGGAGCAAGTCAACCACTTTGAGATGATCATGCACCTTTATAACATGCTTGACGAAATCTTGTGTTAGGTATTCCCTGTCCCATTGGATGGACAAGAACAAACGTTGTTTCACTCCCTCGGGGATTTAGAGATCAACAACTTTGTGAATCTCACACACATTTTTGCCAATCAATTCATAGCAAATTGTCGGATTGCCAGAGACCCCTCTCACCTCTTCGGCATCCGCCAGAGTGAGGGGGAAACATTCGAGACTTCTTACGCCTCCTCACTTCTGAGAAGCAGCAAATCCCAGAATTCAAACCCAAACTCCTCCGCGGAATCTTCCTCGGAGAGCTCCTCCCTAGTGCATTCTACTCTACTCTAATGTGAGAGACTATGCTAAGTTATGCAGACCTAGTTCACCAAGTTGTGGCACAAATTATGATGGATGAAGCAATCGAGGTGCACTGCCAAAAATTCGTGGAAACCATAAAGCGAAAAAGGGAGAAAGTGCCTGGGACACCAACTCTTAGGAGAGATGACAGTCACTACAACAACCCTCGCTGGGAGAAGGGCGACCGCTGACGCTGGGACTTCACCCCTCTGAACTCCGTGTGAACCCAAGTGTTCATGGCCATCCAGGACTATGATATACATTGTAGTCCTAAGATGCTCCCCCAGAACCAGGGAGACCAAACACAGTATTACGAGTTCACCACAGGAATGAGCACAATACCGAATACTACAGTCGAATGAAGGATAAGATAGAGCTTTTGTTGGGAAAAACTCATTTGATTTAACTTAACAAATTATATTACAAGTGATTTTACAACCTAAGATTATTACTCATGTTGTATAGTAAGAATAATATGGTCATATATGTCCTAAGAAGTCAGTAAAGTTAAGGACATGAGAAAGACACACTGAAATAAGAAAGAAAATCAAGAGAAGTAAATATACGTCGACTAGAAGTTGATGCAATGCCGACTAGAAGTCGGCGTGACTTCCACTGGAAGTTAGAGAAACTTGAGAAGTGAAGTCGACGCTAAGTCAAGGAAGAAAACAACTTATGCATCAATATGATATCAATGTAATGTTGACTACAAAGTCAAGTCGACTGAACTTCAATCTAAAGACAGATCTCGATGTAACATCTATTGGAAGTCGACGTAGCGTCGACTATAGAATAATTTGGAATTAATAGAGGATCTTTCTAAACTTATTTACAAGAAGATTTTATGAAATTATTTCAAATATTTTTAGTTGTTGGAAGAAGCCTTAAAGAAAAGAATTCTCCGCAGATTTTAGATGAGTATTTATAAAAGGATTTTGAAGAAATATTCAAAAGATTTGGAGGAGAATAATATCATTCTTTCTGAAGAAAATTTCTATGAAGAGGAGAATTCAAAATTATTTAGAAATGATATACTCATATTACAAAAGAATAATGTACAGAATACTCACAACATTAGGATAATCAACAGTTCTTCTTCTCTGTTGGTACTACTACAACACTTTTTAAAAAAATAATCAAAGTGGAATTTTGGATCAAAAATTTATAATCCTCACAACTTCTTCAAGCAAGAATTCATCTTCAATAAAAGAATCCAAAATACTTAGTGTCTTATAGTCCTCAGATTTTTACTGAGAAGACTCATCATGAAGACAATTTCTTCTGCTCTTTTTCTTCTTCTATCTTTACACTTCTTTTCTTGTACTATTGAGTAAAGAGTTGTAAGAATCCTTGATACGCTGATGACAAGTGCACTGGTAGCTCAAATAATATAAAACGACTAGTGATCCGCGAGTATCAATCTTACGTGGAACACGGTGAGGTTGAGATATCTTTTGAGAGAAGACTTGAGATTAAAGACCTTTAGGTCCAAGAAAGATCTTATGATAGAGTTCCAAGGGTGATCTTATGGAGAGTCTTAGAAAAGAAAGGTGTAAATGTATCATATATTGACATAATCAAAGATATGTACAATTTTAGTGACAAGGGTGAGGACATCTGGAGGATTAACATAGGAATTCCCTATCATTGTTAGCTTGCATCAAGGTTCAGCTTTAAGCCCTTATCTCTTACCCTTATCTTAGATGAGCTCACCAAACATATCCAACAAGCAATACCTTGGTGTTTATTATTTGCGAATGATATTGTTTTTGTTGATTAAATGCGTGAGCGTGTAAACGCAAAACTTGAATCTTGGTGAGATACTTTAGAAAAGAAGGGTTTTTGGTTGATCAGGACAAAGAAAGTTTACATGGAGATTAAATTTAGCAGTACAAGAAGGACGGATGACTTCATTATTAAGTTGGGTTATTTGGATATTTCCCGTAGTGAGTGTTTTAAATATCTTGGATCGATAGTTCAAAAAATGGAGGTATTGATAAAGATGTGACACATAGAATACAAGCGGTTTGGTTGAAGTGGAGAGGCATGTCAGGGATCTTATGTGATTGTAAAGTACCACTAAAACTTATGGGCAAGTTTTACCATACTGCAATTAGACTCACGATGCTCTATGGTTCTGAATGTTGGGCAGTGAATTGTGTACATGTGCAAAAAATGGGAGTTGTGGAGATGAGAATGCTTAGGTGGATGTGTGGACACACGAGACAGGATAAAATAGGAATGAATGTATCTAATATAAGATAGGAGTAGTGCCAATTACAGAGAAGATGCGAGAAGCACGACTAAGATGGTTTGGACACGTGCAAAGGAGACCATTAGAGGCACCCGTTAGGCATTGTGAGAGTCTAATCACTAGGCGTGTTAAACGAGGGAGGGATAGACTAATTAAGACTTGGAAAGAAACTATATAGAAAGACATGATGTACTTATGCATTAGTGAGATTATGACAAACGATAGGGCACAATGGCGATAAAGGATCCATATAGCCAACCCCACAATAGTGGGATAAGGCCGTGCGTGTTGTTGTTTTTTAGGTGAGATGGTTTATGGATGTTGATTTGGTGAATACAATGAAAAAAATACTAATCTAACTATGTCGGTCACTGGAACCACTTTGCAAGATGAGTTGACGTGAGAGCAAGTGAATGGATGCGTAAATGGTTTGCGGAATGAAGGGTCGTAATCACATATTCAAAATAACAATCTAAATTTAACATAACACAAACATGAAATGGGGAACACCTCAAATGACTCCTAACATTCACAAAATTTCATAGAAATGAAATAAAAATTTATATCATGGTTTAGAGTGTATGCATCATCATCAATATGGAGAGAATAACCACAAACATCAAATTAGGCGGAGAGAAAAGTAAGAGATACAACCAAATTCAGAGGCTCGTTGTAGATTCTTGGTAGGAATCGCCGGGTTGTCACTTTGTATCCTTGCTTGGTCATCAACTATAGGGAAAATTGAGATAGAGCTCCTCTACCTAGGTTTCAGCGGAACTAGGTGTCAAAAAGAAGGAACTCCTAAAATAGTGCGGAACCTGCGCTTAGTACATAATCTGTCAAAAAATGGTTATGCACGACCGATCACACAATCATGTGTGCGAAGCTTGCGCTTACCCTTTCCTTAAGTTTCCAAATTCAGCAAAGATTGGACCCGTATGATTTTGTTCGTGCACCGGTAAAACCGACCGTGCGAGAAAGAATCGCACAGGCCCCAACAGGTCACTAATTTTCAGGTTAAAACGCCTACTCTGTGTGATTTTCTTCATGCACGATAGAAAACAACCGTGCGAGAAGGAATCATAAGGGTAACAATAAATCATAAAATATTTAGACAAAACATGTAACTCGTGTGATTTACTCACATACATTCAAAATCGACCGTTCGCGAAGGAAACGCACGAGTCGCGACATAACCCATATTTTAAGCACAATGACCGTGCACGGCTGGGGAAAGCGTGCGCGAATGAATTTCACATGATTATGTGATAACAGTGTAGTAATATTTTGACGCAAGCGAGATCACGCACGAGACAAACTCCCATGCGCGAAGGAAAATTGCACAACTGTGCGATATACATTGAATTCATTTCAACATTAGGCTTAGCCCCCATGTGTCCATAGAGAAATCTCTGGGACCAATTGACACTGGCAAGCGCAAACTTTCGCCAATATTTAAAGATAGAATGCTGAAGGAAACCACGTGTACATCCAAATAAAAGATGAGTGCGCAATTACACACCAACATGGGCTTTTTTGCACTTCTTGTGTAAATCGTGCTTAAGTGAATTATGAGTGAATACCTATCTAGAGCGAAGTGTTTTGATAAATCTAATTTTAAAGTTATTTTTATATAATTTTATTTCAATAATTGGCTTTATTTTAATAACTTTTGATTTAAATAACCTCTAATTGACTTCTTTTTGCAATTTAGGTTATTTTGGGCTGCAATTATCAAATTGAAGCTCAATGAAGAAATTTGGGCACTTTTTGGATGAATTTACAAAAGTTAAAAGTTACAGGCCTTGGTCACGGGCATGATTAGGGGGCGTGATAAATCTCGTGCACCATGCCCATTCTCCAATGCACTAAATAAAACTCCTTATTAGATTAAATTTACACGCCCCTATCACGATTATGATAGGGGGCATGTCCAATAGTCCAACAGATGTAGACATGCCTTCATTCTAGCCGTTCGCACCGGCATGACGTTACAGCCAACACGCCTTGTCACGGGCGTGACCAGAGTGTGTGACACCTTCCCAAACCGACGGATTAATTACAGATCGCGCCGTTTCCCATCGCGTCATTTTCCAGAGTCAGCCAAGACACGCCTAGGTCACGGGCGTGACCTAGGGGCATGCCCCATCGGATAATGACTCTTGGAGGTTCTCTCCCAGTATTTCTCGGGGTTTTTATTTCGGCAGTTTCATGGTTGACACGCCCTGATCACGGGCGTGACTAAGGGGGCGTGGATCCTCGGCTGAGAAGCCTATAAATAACATCAATGTTTTTGAGCTAGGGAGGGAGATTTTGGGGATGAAACTTTGTAATTCTGGTCAGTTCTAGTTGTAAGTTTCATTTTTAGTTGTAGCGTAGATTTTGTATTCCCATTCCTAGTGTAGTATTTTCAATTCAATATTTGTTTATGTTTTTCACTACTTTTGTGTGTAATTCCCCCATCGCGATGAGTAGCTAAATTTTCCTTAGCACTTGATCATGATGAACTTTGGAATGAAATGAACTTTACTTTATCTTTCATAAATTAGCAAACTTTTTATTTTCCCTTTTCTTCGACTTATCTTCGATTTATTCGCTTCGAATTCTTATTTCACGAACCCATTTTTCGATCTAAGATCCACACTCTAGTTTACCGGGAGGTTGTAAATGCGAGGAGGTCATTCAATTATAAACAGAACATTAATATGCTTTTCAATTTAAGATTCGTATTCTAGTTTATCGAGAGATTGTGAATACAATAAGATCACTCTAGGGTAAGATGAGTTATGTGCGAACCTCGAAAGTGGTCGTCATAAATCTTCTGGATTGGGGTTAAACCGAATATTGGGGTGTTGGAGCATGCGTTTCGCATCTCTTGGTTTGAGAATAAAAAATACCGTGATGTATTTGATCTACTATTTTGTGTGTTTATAGTATGCATGTTGTACAGGTTGAATGAGGAGGCAAGTCCTCAGTCATGGGCATGATCCAAGGGTGTGTACACTTCATAAAAAAACAAAATGATGAGTTTTGTGTGCTAAAATTCAAATAGCCATAACTTTCAATCTGGGAGGAGTTAAGGAACGTGCTACCCCATTTCAGAATGAGAATGAAGTCATCTACACTTTGGAAATGGTTCAAACAGCAAAAGTGAAAAGGAGATGTCGCCAGGCGATAGCCACTGTCGCCCGGCGATAGCCACTATCGCCCGGCGATAGCCACTGTCGCCCGGCGATAGCCACTGTCACCCGGTGATATCTCCACGATCGAATTATCCCATGAAAAACCTCAGAATCGTGGGACACATGGAAGCCAGATAGGATATTTCCAATCGGCGACAGTCAATGTCGCCGGGCGATATCGCTAAAATATAAAAGTGATTCATTTATCTGTGGAGATCAAGGATTACAGAATTTGGAGTGTTCCTTCCCGTGCAACTGATCCAGAGAGCTCTAGCCTTAAGAAAACTCTCATTTTTGCCAAGAATGTTCAAGAGCGAAGAAGAGACGGTTCATGTGCAGCATCTCAAGCAGTCTTTGAAAGGATTCAAGGTCATCTTTAGAGCTTCATTTTGAGGGGGTTTTTATTCTAAATTTCTATTTTATAACTTATCTTATCATCTTTGTAATCGGTAGAGAAATCACCGCTTTGTGCGTAGCGTCTAAGTCCTTGCGTGGCATAGGAGGAAATTGTCGTCTTGTGCGTGGCGTCTAGGTCCTTGTGTGGCTTAGGGGAAAATCGCCTACTTGTGCGTGGCGTCAAAGTCATTGTGTGGCTTAGGGAGTAATCGCTGCCTTGTGTGCAGCATCTAGATTGTGGTTAGATCGAGGGGGAGGCTATTAGCAAGATCTAGGGAAAGATATGCTTTAGCCTGCCGGATCTTGGTAGAAGGACCGGCGAAATCAAAAGTTAACTATATTTTTCATAAGCCATAATCTCTAGCTTCATAGAGATATCATGTATATTGGTTTATCACTTATGAAATAAAAGATTATCATTTCTGTTCTTATTTATTTCTAAGTGTTTAATTTTATTATGAAAAATTAGTTTTGATTTCTTTAATTATTTCATCAAGTAAATTAAGATTAAGAAATAAATTTTGCCAACCCTTATTCACCCCCCTCTAAGGGTATCGTAAGATCCAGCAATTGGTATCATAGGCAGGTTATTCCAAAATTACTTCACAACCGGGAAATAATGACGCTTCATGATCTCGTAACCACTAGAGGGGATGAAATTTTAATAAATGAAAATCTTTAGCACCACCATTGTTTATGGGTGAAAACTATAAAGGATGGAAAATTCTAATGATTTTTTAAAAATCTTTAGATGAAAAAGTTTGGAATATTACTATTGAAAAGCCCCCAAGTATATTAAATAAAAACGAAATGGTTTTAAATGCTAAATCCTTAAATAGTTTATTTTGTGCACTAGACCAAAATATTTTTAAACAAATATATATGCTTCCTACTAGTTATGAAGTTTGGAAATCTCTTGAATAAACTTATGATTCTCCATCTACAGGAACAGAATAAGTACAAGACATGGAGAATATGAATGTTTGTATAAGTATTCAAGAAAGCTCCTCCTTTGATGAATCCATGGAGTGCACATCAAATTGATTGGAAGAAGTGAACACATCATGCGAAAGAGAAGATGAAAATCCATTTATGGAAGAGGAATGCCAAGAAGATGTCAAAGGAACTTTATGTTCAAATATTTCCTCATCTTATAACACTATTAATTCAAAATTACATTTAGAAAATATAAGTTTAAAAGCAAATGTAAAAGAAAAATCACATATTGATGTATCAAATTCTCTTTTATGCTCTGTAGTTAAAAGTTCTACATCTCGTTATGTTTGCAATGATCTTAAAGAAAAATTCAAGGAACTTGAAAAAGAACTTTTAATTTCAAAAGAGCATATTGAAAATTTGATAAAAGGAAACATTGCTATAATGAATAAACTAGAATCATTAAAAATATTTGTGGAAAAAATTTTAAGTAATAAAAAATCATTTATTTCTAGTTTACCTTCAAAATTATATAAGACTTCTACTAGTGAGTTAAATAAAAGTATGTATAAAAAGATGAGTGAAAATGAAAAACAACTCAATAATTGTTTGAAAAATAATTTCAAAACTCATTCTCCTAACTCTAAATTAAATGCTCACAAATTTCCTATTAACAATACTTTTAAAAATCACAACAAATATAAGCATCATTTTCATGACTATGGAAATTTGAAACATGTTCAACGAAAGTATGAATGGAGACCCAAGATTAAAAATAAAACATTAACTCCACTTGAAATGATCCATTCATCACTTTCTCCTCATAAGCCAACACGCTATATTTGGGTATCCAAAAGAACCATCACAAATGGTTCACTTTGGGTACCTAAATCTCTTATTCATTAGTACTAAATCAAACGTGTGAAGTAGAAATAAATCAAAATAGAAGACTCATTAATCTTCTTCATGACGTGCTTAATGCATTTTTATTTTTGTTATTTTTCTTTTTCTTTTGAGCCAACACATATTTTGGTCACTTTATATATTTTGATATATGACTTTCTCATATTAAGCATAAATTCTCTAATAAATCAAATTAAATAAAATTGAATAACAAGTCATATTATTTTCAAATTTCAAGTGACTTATCTATCTTTTTTCTAGGATCCATACTTATTAAATCCATTGCCTATTATTCTCTTATATAAATTGAGTACTGAATTTCTTATGTGATACTATCAAGTTTAACAAAATTATTCTAAAAAATGGATATAAATGAGCCATTAAGAGATCTTAAGCTAAAATATTAAATGCGCATATTATTACATAATGAACATTATCACATAATGAATATTATTATCCACATATATTGAATATTATTATCCATGCTAGATATTTCATATTGTCATGATTAAATAAATTAAAAGCTGAAAAATTAAAAGTTAACTTCATAATAACTATGTGGTTTAATATATACTATAACTCTAAATATCAAATAAATCCATAGTTTATGAAATCATTCTTAGGATTAAAGGCTTAGTATATCCATGATTATTTACCCATAGTTTGTGCCTCACATTAGCAAGGGCGTCAGATTGTGTGCATTAGAGACCTAACCTCTAAGTCATGTCTTGTCTTTAACCGGGGAGGGATCCAGTGGGGCCTTGTGAGGCACTGGGGGGAAAGAGTGCTAGGTTTAAAGTCATCTTTTGTATGCATATGGGATTAACACCCCAATTTATGGCATGTGTGCATCTCCTCATGCCCATCCATCACTTAGTACAAGGCTAGGGTGTAGAAATATAGCTTGGGTAGTTTAATCAAGAAAATACTAATATCACATTCATTGCATGGACATTATTTTACACTTTATGATTATTTAAATCATGCATATAGGTTTGAACATGTGTATATTATTTTATACTAGTTATTTTTAAAGATATTTTACAAAAATCAATTATAAAATTACAAAACCATTAAAAAATGTTTTGTTTATTTATGTGTGTTTATTGTCTTGTATTGTTATATATATAAAAAAATGATTATTATTCATCTTCATTGTCAAGGATGACTTATTATATCTATTAAAGATTAAATATAATGTTTAATTGAATTTTTCAAGTTTCATACAACATTGTTGTTTATGTCATGTCTCTATTATTATCTCGTTATGTGCAATGAAATCGATTCTAGAAAAGCATGTGTAGGATTATTTAGTAAGCCTCTAAGTATGAGTAATGTTTTATGTTTGATAATGATTCATTCACTTACTTATTTTTGGTAACCTACAAGTGTTTTTAATCATATACTTGCATGGTTGTGTAGTGTAATAACATAATAATTAAAATGCATAAATAGATTACCTACACTACATTGAATTATTTATTTCAATTCTTTGTTTTTCATGCACTTATTCATTAGATAAAAGTGGTTTAAAAAATTTAATTGATATTGTTTTCAAAATAAGTGAATTCGGAGTCCTTGGTCATAAGCATAAAAAGCATAGAATAAATGATAAGGAAAACTCCACCAAGCACTACTCACCCTCCTGATAAGTCTTAATGAGCATTATGAGGTTGAGCACCTTGGAAAGGATTGTAAAGTGTCTTGTAACAAACCAAAGTATTCACCACTTCTCTTAGTACACGGGATCACACAAATAAAAATAAAGTTAAGAAGAATAAATGTGATCCTCAAGCACTACTTCGCTCCCTGATAAGTCTTCATGAACAATGTGTGTGCAAAGCACCTTGGTAGTTGTACTTTTTAAGTATGTGCATTAAAATATCGTGGACATAATTTTATTTGTGTATTTTAATATTGTATTATTTCATTATATATGTCATTCGTTTTGATTAATATATTTGTATACCTTATCAAATCACTTTTGTACACATTTTATCATATATAAAATTTCTACTCATGAGAATTGGATCCTAATACATATCTACACAATTTTCTACAAACTTAAGTAAATGTACTAGATAGCAAAGCATGACCACTTCAATATTTTTGTTCACTTGAAATGCAAATTTTATTACATTGTAGCTTTATATCTTTTCTTGATATTTTCAAATCATGCTTGCAATTATATCTCAATAGAATAACATCTCTTTGGACTTTAACTCAAACATCAACTTTTTAGTTTTAAAACTCATTATCCTTTATATGCTCTTACTTTCTAAAAAGATATTTGCTTTTAAGAATGCTTATTATACTTTATGATGTGATTATTAATTGCACTTATTCATGATTATTTTTTCAACAAGTGGTATCTTGAAATAAAAATGCTTACTCTATCATTTCATTTATGTTACGTACTATTTTATGCTCCACCATGCTTATTTCTAACAAGTGGTATTTTACAAGCTTTTTATAGCATCATATTTTCCTTTTCTATATAGAACAAACCAATTTTTGTTGCAAACACTCACCTCTACCCTGTTTTGATACAATCAAAAGAGGGAGAATAACTTTCATGAACTTAAAATTTTAGAGGGGGTATATTGAAAATTTCATAGGAAATATCTATATAGGTGGAGTAATCATATAAGAAGTGCATATATTATCTTATTGCTCGATCATGATTAATCTTCAAGTAAGTTATCCTTATTAATCTTAAAAGGTATATAGTCATCCCTACCCACTTTTTCAAATAACATAAGGAGGAGAATAAACTGAGAAATCTAGTGGAACCGATATTTAGGGGGAGCTAAATATATTTGGAACACTTATGTAGAGGAAGACTTCATATAAGAATAGTATGCTTTGCTTTAAAGCTACCATGTTATAAACTTATTATTCATGCATATATTTTACCAAACTTACCTATAAACATAAATGGTCTTAAACTCACGAATTTCTCATACAGGTATTTATTATTATCAAAAGGGGGAGAATGTTGGAGCATGTATTCCGCATCTCTTGGTTTGAGAATAACAAATACCGTGATGTATTTGATCTACTATTTTGTGTGTTTATAGTATGCAGGTTATAAAGGTTGAATGAGGAGGCAAGTCCTCAGTCATGGGATCCAAGGGTGTGTACACTTCAAAAATAAACAAAAATGATGATTTTGTGTGTTAAACTTCAAACAGCTATAACTTTCAATACGAGAGGAGTTACGGAACGTGCCATCCCATTCTGGAATGAGAACAAAGTCATCTACACTCTGGAAACGGTTAGGATGACAAAAGTGAAAAGGAGATATCGCCAGGCGATAGCCATTGTCTCCTAGCAATATCTACTATCGCCATGTGATAGCCACTATCGCCCAGCGAAAGCTCCATGATCTAATCATCCCACGAAAACCTTAGAATCGTGGGACACGTGGCAGCAAGATAGGATATCGCCGATTGACGACCGTCAATGTCGCTGGGCGATATCGCTAAAATATAAAAGTGATTCATTTTTCCGTGGAGATTAAGGATTACAGAATTTGGAGTGTTCCTTCCCGTGCGACTAATCCAGAGAGCTCCAGCCTTCAGGAAACTCTAATTTTCCCAAGAATGTTCAAGAGCGAAGAAGATACGGTTCGTGTGCAGCATCTCAGGCAATCTTTGTAATGATTTAATGTCGTCTTCAGAGCTTTATTTTGAGGGAGTTTTTATTCTGAATTTCTATTTTGTAACTTATCTTATCATCTTTGAAATCAGTAGAGAAATCACCGCTTTGTGTGTGGCGTCTAAGTCCTTGCGTCGCTTAGGAGGAAATCGTCGCCTTGTGCGTGGCGTCTATGTCCTTGTGTGGCTTAGGGGAAAATCGCCGCCTTGTGTGTGGCGTCAAAGTCATTGTGCGGCTTAGGGAGTAATTGCTGCCTTGTTTGTAGCGTCTATATCGCGGTGAGATCTAGGGGGAGGCTAGTAGAAAGATCTAGGGAAAGATACGCTTTAGCCTGCCGGATCTTGGTAGAAGGACCGGCGAAATCAAAATTTAACTATATTTTTCATAAGCCAAATCTCTAGCTTCATAGAGATATCATGTATATTGGTTTATCACTTATGAAATAAAAGATTATCATTTTTGTTCTTATTTATTTCTAAGTGCTTAATTTTATTATGAAAAATTAGTTTTGATTTCTTTAATTATTTCATCAAGTAAATTATGATTAATAAATAAATTTTGCCAACCCTTATTCACCCCCCCTCTAAGGGCACCATAAGATCCAACATGGGATTCACAGCATAAAGCAAGCTTACGTGTTTTAACTAGTCAAGGGGTCTTAATCATTGCATCTAAGGTTAGTTATAGGCGTAATCTCGAGAGAGGCGCATTCATAAATTATGAATCTCCACAGTCAAATTTGTAAATTTGAGAGCTTGTAATTTAATTCTTCAGTAAAGTTCATTTTATCAAAAGGGATTCTAAATCAAGTGATAACATTAATCTCATCATTCTCCTATTAATATTTTATTAACTTTTTCCACTTTGTGTCAAATTAACTAACTCTTTTGTTAGATAAAATAATAGATCTTCTGTGTGAGTACTGTTGGGTACACTGAAAAATATGTACCCGATTTGGAGAAGCCTTATCTTAGTCAATGATATATTCTAAATTCAAGGAAGGAGCTGACAGGAGATCAACTTCTACATTAAGAAGAGTTCAACCTTATTTTGTTCTATCTAGAAGCTTTGAAACAGTTAAGTTAGGTTGGATCTGAAGATTCAGTTCATTCAAGAACTGATCAAGAAGCTCTCACCTATAGAGTGATCTATCTGGTGATATTTTTGTATTTCTCAAATACTCAAATTCTTGTTGGATCTATTGTTAGATCTGAGTTGTAAGCCTATAATTATAGAGGCTGAGGTAGGGCTGAGTGCCTGAGGTGTAGGACTATTGATAGTCTGAGTTGTAAGCCTAGTTATAAAGACTGAGCTAGGGTTGTGGCCTAAGGTAGGATTCTTGGGGAGAATCTGATGTAAGACTTGTATAAGTCTGATTTGTAGGAACCAATCTGATTCTGAGTTGTAAGATCTATGGATCTGAGTTAATGGAAGGAAGTTGGGCTGAATCCAAATCACTACTGGATAGGCGAAGGGGGAAAGTGGATATACCCATACCTTGGGGAACCACTATTAACCTGGTGTATGATGTGTTGTATTTTATGTGCTGTGATTTGCAATTTTTGTTTTAAGTAAGAACTAGTTATATTGCCTAAATTCTTAAAGATAATAAGAACCTATTAACCCCCCTCCCCATAGGTATTTAGGCTCTTGAAATAAGTCTTTCAAGCGGTATCAGAGGGAGGTTACTCAAAGATAAACCTAACAGTCTGAGTATATCTCCAAGGCATTTAACAGTTTTCAAGAATGGGTTCAAATTGGAATCAAAAGGAGTTTGAATATATGAAACTACCTATCTGCAGGAAAGAATGTTTTGGCATATGGAAAGAAATGGTCAGATTGTTTATGGAAGCTTCTGATCCAAGAATCTACATTACTGTCCAAGAAGGACCCTTCATTCCAATAAAGGTATGAAATCTTGATGCAAATGTAAGAACTCTTATGAACTATTTTGAAATGACAAAGGATGAGATAATCCTAACAACACTAGACAGAAGAGCATAAAACTTTATTGTAAGTGCTATAGATGATGCCACATTTCAGAATCTGGTGCATTGTAAAACCTCCAAGGAAATATGGGACACCCTGATTGCCTACATGGAGGGAACAGAAGAAGTCAGAGAAGATAGAAAATCTATACTGAACCAAGAATATGAGAGCTTTAGACAAGCCAAGACTGACAGCATAGCTGAATGATACAAAAAGTTATTCAGGATAGTTAATGAACTGATGACCTATGGAAGAGTCTTCAGCACTTATGAACTGAATGACATGTATCTCAGGTCTCTGATAATGGACTGGGACACAAAGATTTGTGCCATCAAAGAGGTGGCCAAGCTTTCTGATACACCTCCTCCCATATTGTTTGTGTTGGAACACCCTTTTTATATTTGGGTCAGGATAACTATGCTAAGGATTCATGACCTCATTATATAGCATAGGTCATTGAGTGTGAGTTTAGAACTTAGGATATTTGAGAATTTAGTTCTGCTCAGCTCGACGGATAGTCGACCCCAGCTCGACGTGTCGTCGTCCTCAGTTCGACGCGTAGTCGACCGCTGCTCGACGCATAGTCGATCGCAGCTCGACGCAGCGTCGTCCTCAGTTCGACGTAACGTCGACTTCAGCTCAACGTTTTGGCGTGTTTTTCTCTGCATCCTTAATCACTCTCTGATTGACGGATAGTCGAGTTCAGATCGACGATTTATGATGAGTTCGATGTTTTGAGTTCTCCCGTCTGTTGACATTTGAAATTCAAATTAAAGATCATCAAAGCAGTTATTGCAAGAGATCCCCTGGCCGTTTCAAGACTTAATTGGTCCATATCTCAAGGAATTTTCATTGGAAATCAATTAAGGCACTTCCTTCCAAGGCATGGACAGTTAAGGAATGCATTGAATGCCCTGCCAACGGCTATCTATCAGACAGTAGTAATTCTATTACTCAGAGATTTTTTTCGAGAGAGACAGCAACACAGTTATTCAGATTTGTTACAGAGAACATTCTTCATCATCTCTCTCTCACAGAATCTGCTACAGAGAATTCAAAGAGAAGAACATCACTCAGAGAAATATCATCATCAACACTCTCTGATTCTCTTCTGCTCTGCAATCAACTCTTCTACAGACTGCCTTCTACCTTCAGACATCAAGATACATCATCTACACTGATAACTGCTTCTGTTCCTGTTTCAGGAATTGCCTCCAAGAAGGATTTTTATGATCCTTATGATCATGTGCAAAGCAGCTCCTCTGATGAGTTTGCCACTAGCTCAGATGATTCATCTGCCACCATTGCTAAAAAGAGAAAAGCTAGAAGCAAAGCTCTAAAGAGAGTTCCAATGGAAAGGGCCACTGACCATGATACTCCCTATCACATTCTTCACAACTGTGAGATTACAGAGCCCTGGATGCAATATTTCAAGAACCAACTCAAGGCTATGAAACAGAAGAAAAAGTATTTCAAAGGCCCCTCTAAATCTATTCTTCCTCCTCCTCCTCCATCTTCTCTAGGTGCAGGAGGCAGTGCTAACCCTGTCAGCAAACCTCCCACATCCTCCTTCCAAGGCAAGACATATCAATCCAGGAGAGGACAAAGAGGTAGCCAACCAAGAGGTTATCAACAAAGAGGATCTTCAAGAGGAAACCAATCAAGAGGTCAAGCTAGACACCAGCCATATCAAAGGGGAGGAAAGACTATTGCTTCAGCCTCTGGTCCTTTTCCCTTCAAGCTCAATGATGGTGTAAGGCAAAAACCTCCTCCTTCAGATCAAAGTAACAAATATGAACCTCCTGTCCCTTATGATGATCCAGTCAACAATCCTACTGCTTGGAAAGCTAGAATGGCTGAGCTTGCTGCTCTAGACCTGATTAAGAAGAATAAAGAAAGAGGATTGGACACATCAAATATCAGTACTATGTCTGAGCAGAGAAGACAAGAATTGGAAAAATACAACTCCAGTAAATTCTTTGAATTTGATAGGTACATGGAATTGCATCCTGCTGCTGTTCCTCCCAGTGGAAAAAGCATAACTTCCTTGGGTACTTCTGAGGATTACAGATCCAGGAAAGATACTGCCAATCCTCAAAGAGAAATCAAGTTCAAGAAAAGCTTTGAAGAAAAACCAAAGAAGAAGTAATGTAAGATGGCTCTACCTCTCTACAACTGCCATAAACACTTTTGATATTTATATATCTGCTCCCGCTTCTATCTGTGGTTTATGGTTTTGTCTGTGTTTTAATCTTCTGTATGCATTTTATTTCCTTATAATCATGTGAATAGTAATCCTAATCCAAATAGGGGGAGATTGTTGGAACACCCTTTTTATATTTGGGTCAGGATAACTATGCTAAGGATTCATGACCTCATTGTATAGCATAGGTCATTGAGTGTGAGTTTAGAACTTAGGATATTTGAGAATTTAGTTCTGCTCAGCTCGACGGATAGTCGACCCCAGCTCGACGTGTCGTCGTCCTCAGTTTGACGCGTAGTCGACCGCTGCTCGACGCATAGTCGATCGCAGCTCGACGCAGCGTCGTCCTCAGTTCGACGTAACGTCGTTTTCAGCTCGACGTTTTGGCGTGTTTTTCTCTGCATCCTTAATCACTCTCTGATCGACGGATAGTCGAGTTCAGATCGACGATTTATGATGAGTTCGATGTTTTGAGTTCTCCCGTCTGTTGACATTTGAAATTCAAATTAAAGATCATCAAAGCAGTTATTGCAAGAGATCCCCTGGCCGTTTCAAGACTTAATTGGTCCATATCTCAAGGAATTTTCATTGGAAATCAATTAAGCCACTTCCTTCCAAGGCATGGACAGTTAAGGAATGCATTGAATGCCCTGCCAACGGCTATCTATCAGACAGTAGTAATTCTATTACTCAGAGATTTTTTCGAGAGAGACAGCAACACAGTTATTCAGATTTGTTACAGAGAACATTCTTCATCATCTCTCTCTCACAGAATCTGCTGCAGAGAATTCAAAGAGAAGAACATCACTCAGAGAAATATCATCATCAACACTCTCTGATTCTCTTCTGCTCTGCAATCAACTCTTCTACAGACTGCCTTCTACCTTCAGACATCAAACACTCAGTTTCTGAGTTATCTATTGCTGAAGAAGGACAAGCAGTGAAGAGCCTGTCACCCTTGTGCAAAGCTTCTTCTACCTGAACTCATCTACATCTCAGGGGGAGCTCTGACAACATCAAAATCCACAAGCTTCTCTCTGATAGTTGACAGAGAAGCATACTCATCCTTTCTTTACCTTATTCCATCTATACAGGGTTTTAACTCCCTTCAAAAGTTACCCTTTTGGTTAGCTGAGACCTTGTCAAAATCAGTGGTGGAAAGACACCTTATCAAAAAATCTGGTGGTGCCCAGGACACCTGATCAACCATCCTGCAGTGGATTCCTATCAAAGGGTGATAGAAGAGTGGACTACCCAAATTTGGGGAACCACTATAATTTCCTTGTGTCTTCTGTGGTTTATGTTTACTTCTTGCTGTGTGCTGTGTGCTGTTTGCTTTATCATATATTTAACCATTGCATAACTCACTTTCTACACTAAGTAAATCAAAAGTTTTAAATACATCAATCTATTTGAACTTACTCTATTCACCCCCCCTCTAGAGGTAGATAGATCTTATCACCTAACTTTCAGTTTGGAAAGCTGTTATCATATGAAATGCGGCTTACTTCCAGGAAGGAGGAAGAGAAGAGCAGTAGGTCTAAGTACAAGGACAAATCAGTAGCCTTCAAGGCTAAAGGCACAAGGAAGGGCAGGAGAAAATCTCCTTCTCCACCCAGATGGAGTGCTGAGGCAGAAGAAGGAATTCCCAATACAACCTCATCAGACAGCCACATATCTGATGAGGACTTTGCTTCTTTTACAAGACAGTTCCAAAGGTTCATGAAAAAGAAGAAGTGGAGATCCAGACCATCATCATCCTTTTCCAAGGATGTGTACTACAAGAAAAATAAGAATCCCAAGGAGGACAGGTATGCCTCAAAACCTAGTAAACAAACTAACTCTAAGATTGTTTGTTATTGCTGCAACAGGCCAGGACATATTATAGCTGACTGTCCAGAAAAGAGGACTGAATCTAAGGACAAGAAGAAGCATCAACTGAAGGGCAAGAAGGAGAAATCCTTTGTTGCTTAGAAATAGAAGTGCTGGATAGACTCTTCATCTTCAGGATCAGGAGAAGAATAAGATGCAGACGCATATGTTGGATTGTTCTCAAAAGAAGAGGATTATAGGGAACTAGAATTCATACAAATGATGGACTCCATAAATGGAGTGGAAGACCATTGTTGTAAGGGGCTAATGGCTCTATCAGAAAATGATCAGTGCCAGGATCAGCCTGGTCCAAACAAGGTATACAATTCTCCCTTAGAGTCAGATTACTTTAGTGGATCAGAATCAGAAGCATCTGTATCAAGAGATGTGGATGGTTCTGAGTCTGAAGGGGATGTACACCAACTCATTGATGAGTATGGTGGGTTGCTGCAAGCTCTAAAGAGAAGCAAGCTTCTTGTCAAGGAGCAGGCCAAGGAGATTGAATCTCTTAAGCAGGCAGCATCAGAATCAGCCAAGCTGATTGATTTGAAATGGAATGAGGGTGCCAAACTTAAGAATATAATTGTCATTCAGATGGGCACAATCTCTTTCAAGGAAAATCATATCAAGAATCGGGAGGCAAGACTTCAGAAAGAAAAAGAGTTAGTGGCTAAATTCTCTAAGCCAAAATTAGTCTTGCCTTTAATAGACAACTTCATTTCTCAAGAAGGTAAGACTGATCTAGGATTTAAGGGAAGAACAAGGGCCACCAATTCACATGGAAAAGGTAAGGCCCCAGTTCAGCCACTAGCCTCTAAGCCCCCTATTTTCTTTAAGAAGGTGATGCAACCTACAAACAGGTATGATCATGAAATGACTCATGCTCACTGTAAGTATGGAGATTACATTAGCAAGTGTGCTAATGCCAGTAGGCCACTCTATAGGAAAGCCCATCAGGTTCAAAAGGAATTCTTGGGATTTGCTGCTCCAGCACCTACACTCAAAAGAACTGCTGGCAGCAAGGTTGTGAAGTCTGTACCTAAGAGAAGGTACAACAGATTTGAGTGTTGGTGATTTGGCAAGGTAGGACACTTTGCTATGGATTGCTTGTTTAACACAAGTGTCAAAACAAAGAATAGTTTACCTATCAAAAAAGCTGTAGGTAAACATGATAGTTTTCAAACTAACAAGAACCTAGAACCCAAAACTAATTTGGGTTCTAAGGATGAGTAATTCTTTATTTGATGCAGGAGAATCCAAGTGGCCATACCCCTATATGGTACTTGGATAGTGGATGTTCCATACACATGACTGGAACCAGAAGAATGTTGAGGGACTATGTACTCATAGAGAATGGAACCAAAGTGATCTTTGGTGGATCAGAAAAAGGAATCATCAAAGGATTTGGTAACATCTCTAATGATTCAATTACCATCACTAAAATGGCTAATGTGAAGGGGCTAAAACATAACCTGATTAGCATAAGTCAACTTAGTGATCTAGGTTAAGATATCTCTTTCCATAAATGGGAGTGCCAAATTAAAAGGTCAAGTCATCAAGAGATCATGTTGACTGGTACTAGGAGAGGGAATGTATATTATCTTAACCTAGATTGTGAGTATAATAACTCACCCATTTGCCTAGTTACAGGTGAGAAAGCATCACTATGTGTCAAATGGCACAAGAGGTTAGCTCATCTGAACTATAAGTCTATAGGGCTGCTGTTTAGCATGGGTTTAGTGAGGAATGATCCTCAAGTCAAGTGCATTAAAGAGGGAGTGTGTTCAGCTTGCCAAAAGGGCAAACATACCAAGTCCTCTTTTCTTGCACTTGATACCAAAGATTCAATGAGATGTTTATATCTCTTGCATATGAATTTGTTTGGTCCTATGCAAGTTCATAGTCTTGGTAGGAAAGTATACACTTTAGTTGTTGTAGATGACTATTCTAGATACACATGGGTTTTCTTCTTGAGGCAGAAATCTGAAACCCCTTGTGTTTTCTAGACTTTTGTTAGACAAATTTAGAATAAATTTAACAGTTCAGTGGTCAAAATCAGAAGTGACCATGGAATTGAATTTTAGTCTGAATGTATGAAAAAGTTCTGTGAAGAACTTGGGATTCATCAGGAGTTCTCCTCACCTAGAACTCCTCAGCAAAATGGAATTGCTGAGAGAAAGAATAGAACTCTTATTGAGAAATTAGAACTCTACTCAGTGACATTACTCTCCCTGAATATTTCTGGGTTGAGGTAGTAAATACTGCTTGTCATGTTCTCAATAGAGCATCCATAAATAAGAAACTTAAGTTGACTCCCTATAGAATTTTGAAAGGTAGAAAAACAAACATTTCTTACTTCAGAATCTTTGGTAGCAAGTGTTATGTCCTAGTTAATGGTAAGCACTACCAAACAAAGTTTGCTGCCAAATCCCTAGAAGGGATATTTGTTGGGTACAGTAATAATAGTAGGGCATACAGGGTCTACAACTTGACTACCCAAGTTGTAGAAGAGTCAGTCCATGTTGTTTTTGATGAGTCTAGATTGATTAACAATGAATTGTCTAGTTCTTCAGTTAGTTCTATAGGTCTAACAGACAGACTGGACAAGATTACCATCAATGATGAAGCTCCTGCTAGGATGGATAATGAAAAAGATGCATGCTGTCCAGGGGAAGAACAAAACTCACTGGATGATGAAGACAATGAGGAGCATCAGGTTGAGGAAAATAAAGAAGGCCATGAGATAGACAGGTTTCCTCCAGCTAGAAGACACCTTAAGGATCATCCAGCTCACCAAATCATTGGTGATGTAAGTCAAGGTGTTCTAACAAGGAGCAAGAACATGAACACAATTTTATATTCAAGTTTCTTGTCACAGATAGAACCCAGGAAGTTTGAAGAAGCCATGCTAGATACTGAATGGGTTGATGCTATGCAAGAAGAACTGAATCAATTAAGAAGATGCAAAGTCTAGGAACTGGTTCCTTAACCTAAAGATCACAACATCATAGGAACCAAGTGGATCTACAGAAACAAACTTGATAAAAATGGCACAATTATCAAGAATAAGGCAAGGCTGGTAGAAAAAGGCTACAGGCAAGAGGAAGGGATTGACTTTGATCAAACCTTTGCCCTAGTAGCAAGGCTAGAGGCTATAAGGATGTTCTTGGCCTATGTTGCCTATCAAGGGTTCAAGGTATATCAAATGGATGTAAAGTCAACATTTCTGAATGGTGACTTAAAAGAGGAGGTCTATGTTGAACAACCATCAGGTTTTGTAGATTCTCATTATCCTGATTATGTATATAGGCTTAAGAAAGCCCTATATGGTTTGAAACAATCCCCTAGGGCTTGGTATGAAACCTTGTCTACTTTTCTTATTGAGAATAAATTCTCTAGAGGAAAGATAGATAAAACTCTATTCTTTAGGGAATCTTAAGACAAGATAATCCTAGTCCAGATATATGTTGATGACATTATCTTTGGATCTGCTGAAAATAACCTTTCTAGAAAGTTTGCCAAACTTATGCAAGGGAAGTTTGAGATGAGCAGTATGGGTGAGCTGAAGTTCTTTCTGGGACTACAAGTAAGACAAACTGATGATGGATTGCTCATATCCCAGTCTAAGTTCACCAAGGAGTTGATTAAGAAATATGGTATGGACTCAGCCTCCACCTTGAAAACTCCAATGGGAACAAGTATGCCTATAGGAAAAGATGAGACTGGGAAACCTAATGATGAGTCTTTGTATAGAGGGATAATTAGCTCCCTACTCTACTTGACTGCTAGTAGACCTGACATCATGTATGCTACATGTGTCTGTGCTAGGTACCAAGCATGCCCAAAGGAATCTCATTATACTACAGTTAAGAGAATTTCGAGATATCTTAAGGGCACACCTAATCTAGGTCTTTGGTACCCTAAGAATAAAGATTTCACACTAACTGGTTTATCAGATGCAGATTTTGCAGGATGCAAAGAAGACAGGAAAAGTACTACAGGAACCTGTCAATTCCTAGGTGGAAGACTGCTGTCATGGTGCAGCAAGAAGCAGACCTATGTAGCTATATCAAAAGCTGAGTCTAAATATGTAGCTGCAGGCAGTTGCTGTGCACAATTATTGTGGATAAAGCACCAACTTGAAGATAATGACATCAAGATAAGTAGAATTCCACTGTTTTGTGATTCTACAAGTGCTATTTCTATTGCTAAGAACCATGTATCTGACAGTAGAACCAAGAATATAGAAATTAAGTTCAATTTTATAAGAGAACATGTGGAGAAAGAAGATATTAATCTAGAAATTGTAAACACAAATAGTCAGATTGCTGATATTTTTACAAAACCTCTAGATGAAACTAAATTCAAACATTTTAAAATTGAATTAGGTATGTTGAACCTAGACTAGGTCAGCACAAGCATTCCTAAGTAGACTATGTAAGCACAATATTTCTCAGGAAATTTGTCTATGTACAATGTTTGTGTCGACACAAACAAATTGTGTTGACACACTCAGTATGTTGTGTCGACAAAGAAAAAGGATGTGTCGACACAGACATAGTATCTGTGTCGACATAAGTATAGATGTCGACACAACAGTGTCGAGACATTAAGTTAGCTGATTTTTGTGTCGACACACAAAAATCAATGTCGACACTCTGTGTCGAGTCATGACCAGTCAATGTAGACACTGACATAAGTATGTCGACACATAGACGAGTCGACTAAACCTAAGTATTATCGAGACCTAGTATTATTACTAAGGAGCATCTTTTGAACTCCCCTTTACACCTATACTATAAATAGGTTAAGCCAAAATATTGTCAACTACGCTTTCAAATTTCTTGACTCTTGTCCTTATGTCAACTTCGATATTCTCTTCTCTTCTCTCTCTCTCCCTTCCATCAATGGCACCCATCAAGGAAGACAAGGTGAACGAAGGCTATGAACTGGTTCGTGATGGATTCACGACAACTTCTCAAGAAATCTAGGGTGTAATTACCCTAATTTCAGAAAATGGGTTTGAATTCTTGGTTTGAGAACCAACTAATATTTTGAAGGAGGTCATGGAATTTTATTCTTTTGCAACTGTGGACACAGACGGGAAGAATATCAAATCCAATGTACATGATTCTAGAGTGAAACTTACACTGAAGTCGATTAGAAAATCACTCAAAATTCCTAATATTAAGGATGAAGATGAAATCATTCGCTTGATGACAAAAAATGCCTTAAGCTGGTGCGGGTTAAACACTACTACCAAGGTTGGATCATCCATCACCCGGAAAGGGATGAATTCGCAAGGGAAATTGTTTTCAGAGATAGTAGGCAAGGTAATCCTGTGCAAAACAGGGTGACATGACAGAATCTCAGCTTCTATATTCAATCTAATGACAAGAATAATTTTAAAGCTAAAGACAGATTGGGCATCCATAGTATTTGTCAAGATACAAGACGGAATCAAGAAACAAATCTGGGAAGAATTCTGAGTCTTTGTGTATCTTCAGTAATACCAGATATTATGAACCAACTTCCAGGATCAAAAATCAACCATATGAGAAGAATGGACACAAGAATCCTGACTAGGTGGGATAGAGTATTAACCAAGGAGGTTTCTACTCCTCAGAAACAAACAAAGAAAGAAAAGAAGAAGAAGGAAGTTGTTCAGCAAGCAGAATCTTCTAGTGATTTTTAAGAAGAAGTGGTCTTCAGTTCAGATGAAGACATGCCCCAAAAAGATGTTCAAGATCAAGTAGAGAGCAGTGTGCTCCCATAGCAACAGGTAGTCTCCACTCAAGGGGGAGAAAATCTTGAATCAGCAGCACAAGAAACTGTACTTCCTGAGCTACCTGCTCAAGGGGAAAGAATTGATGCTTCTACTCTAGAGAGTGAGTATGAAACAGACATAGTAATGGATATTGTCTCAAATATAAATAAAGAAGCACTGGACAATGCTAAGAAGGAGGCACAAGATGTGCAGAATGAGCAAGTAAGTATCTCCTTTATAGAATAGGCCTTGGAAAAAAAATCTGGATGTCCAGGGAGAACTTTTTGTTTTCCAAACTAACCTTGTTCCTCCTATATAGATACAACAAGAGGTAACAATGGAAGATCTATTTCATGATTTACCTGCTGCAAGGACTGAGGGGGAGAAATCCCAGGTAGAAAAGGGCCTGCCAAGAACTGAGGGGGAGGAGCTTCTAAATGCCCCATCTTCAGAGCATTACTGTCTTAATATCTGAAATCAAATGGCTTAGTCGATCTGAGAAACTGCAGAGAAGAATAGTTGAGCAGAACTTGGAAGGAGTTAGTCGAACTCAACAAAGATTTCGTCGAACTGAGCTCTAAGTTTGTCGAGCTAAGAATTCTCCTTCGTCGAGCTGAGCTCCAAGATCGTCGAACTGAGAATAAGCTTGCCAATCTGAACTCCAAGTTCGTCGAACTGAGATAGTCCTTCGTCGAGCTGAAATTTTTATATAATATCATAGATTGTCGATCTCAGCTAGACTTTCGTCGAGCTCAACTTAGATAAGGAACTATGAGTTCGTCAATCTGAGATCGACGATCGTCGAGCTGAGTTCTTCTATAGTCAAACGACTTTTTCTACAATCTTTAAACTGACTTGTCTCTAAAGTCTTGTGTCTCTGAAGTCTTCTGAAGATAGGTTTCAATAATCTAACCTAGTGTAACTGACCTTAAACCTGGAACTAACAAATTACCCTAGCCTATACATGTTGGGTCAACAATCCTAATAGTGAACCTAGCCCAAATCCAAACTGGGGTTTTAACAATCTCCCCTATTTGGGTGAGGCCACTATAAAAAATAAAAAATAAAGAAAATCACAAAGCAATAAAAATATCTGACAAAATTTTAAATCATTCAGTAGATATGAACAGATGTGTCTTGTGCATATATATAACAATAATAAAGTTCCAAATGCAAAATCAGAAGATTAAGAATTTTTCTTTGAAGCATCTGAAGAAGGAGCAGGTTTTGAGAAGACCATTATTCTCTTAGGATCCTCTGCTTAATTTTGAGTCATCTTCATGTCTTCAGCACCAAGAATATTGACTGATGCAGTCTAGGCACTATAGCCTATGAATGAAGACTCATATAAGTATCAATATTAAAGAGATTTTTCTTTTCATACCTTTCTATATCTTTCTTCTTGTAAGAAGACATGGTTGAATACTGAGAAGTATCTTATCCTTCTTCCCTGGCTTTCCTGATCTGTGAAAGTGTTATAATCTCCTTGAATCTGGCCATTCTAAAATTAGGATCCATTTCTAGATCACATATTGGAGACAGTGGCCTTTCTGGACTTGCTTTGTCTTGCTGATTTCTTTCAGATGTCTGTTGTTGATTGCTTTGCTTCTTATGTTGTTGTTGTTTGCTTCTTTGGGAGCTATATTGCTGTCTAATGCTGCTGTAAGATGGTCTGGAATGATAATAAGTTGCATACCTTTGAACTTGAGAAACATTTCCCGTTGATCCTGCTGTAGGAGGAGGAGGAGGACCTCTCCTAAATAATGGTGCTGGAAAGTATCTCCTACTCTTCTTCCTTGCTTTCATCTCATTCTTTAAATATCTCATCCAGTGGGACATGTCTGGAGTGAGATGAATGTTGTGCAGAACATAGTAAGGGGTGTCAGCATTAGGATTTGATTTTGGTGCAGCCTTTACTGGAGCCTTCTTCTTGAGGTTTCTCTTTTTAGAGCGAGAATCTTCTGAGTCATCTGAATCTTCATCATCATCCTCAGATTCATTGGCAGGATTATCATAAAGATCATTAATCTATTTAAGCATCTCATCAAAAAATACTGGATGAGCCTTAGGCTGTATGGCTATGTTTTCTTCTTCATCCTGAGGTTATGCTTGAACTTCTGGCTCTATAATATTTATATCCATGTCTTGAAATAAGAAATCATCAGGATTGGGCATGGGGGATTCAGCCCAGCCAAAAGTTGGAGGTGAGAAAGCCTTTGGATCTATATCAGTTGTTTACTCTATAATATTCTAATTAACTGAAAAACCTGTCCTTAATTGTTCCAAAACTACAGCACTTATTGGTGCTGTGTAGCAAACTATAGCTTTAGAATAATCAGAACCTGTTGTATCGACTATATCAACAACTAGTAAAGAGCAGTTATAAACTGTATCAAAATAATAAAGTAATTATGGAAGATCTACTGTGGGATTAATGAAGAAATCACCAACAGTGATAATTGAAGTCTCAACTAACTCTTTTTCTAAACAAATCATTTCAGTATCATCATTAATAATTTCAACTATTTCTACTGCTTTTGATACTGCTGCTATTGGAATTACTGTTGGAGTTGCTACTGCTATTGGAGGAGCTTCTTCATTGGACATCTCCCTCTGCATGGTTTCAGAAGGATCTGAACCCAGGCCCCCAGAAGAAGGGATAGAAGAGGAGGAAGCCAACTGAGTAGAAAGAAGGGAAATAGAAGTACTGAGAGGGGAAATAGCCTCAACAATTAGCTTCTTAAGAGTGGGAGTGATTAATTGAAGAAGATCAGTAGATAAGTCAGAGAAATCTAGATATAATGGATCAGGAGTAGATGAGGTGTAGGGGGATCTGTATCCAAAGTTAGAACAGATAGAAGATGATTGAGGTAGGTCAGATTGTAAGAATGTTGGGAATGTTGGTGGAAGAGTTGATGGAGGTATGGGATCAGATAGTTCATCTTGAAGTATTTCCTGAACTGGTGAAAGTGGTTGAGATGGTGATGCGAATAGATTGAATGTAGGGGATGACATAGGTTGATCTAGAGGAGTAGAGGTGGATGGAATATCAGCAAGATGTGATGGTGGATGTGATTGAGGAGGTGATGGTGTATCCTCAAGAATATGGATTGGTGATTGTGGTGGAGATGGTGATTGTGATAGTGAAACAGGATGGATGGAGGTAGAGGGAGTGTTAGTAATGATTGTGTATGGTTATTGAAGTGGTATATGAGCAGGAGAGGGAGGAGCAGGAGCTTCTTCAGGGGTTGAGAAAGTGGTTGTTTCAGCCCTGGTGTCCTCTGACGCTATCCTGGAAGAGGAAGCCCTGGAGGGCTTTTGGATAACCCTCTCCCATCTGCCAAAAGGGCATAAGTAAGCCTCTTAGGGGAATTGATGAAACTGGTCTGGGAGACCAATATTTCTGGGCACTTGGCTTGCAAGATAAACCCAAGTATTCTCCCATACCCAACATCTTTCTTGTTTATCTTCTTCTTGATAGAATCAAACAGTATAACTCCCCAATTAATTCTTTTCTGATTCACCAAGGCACACATCAGATGGAATTGGTGCCTGGTAATGTGATTGTGCGCAGAGTGCTTGCCCAATATCACTTTGCCAATAACATCGACTAAATCCACCAAGGCACACATCAGATGGAATTGGTGTCTGGTAATGTGATCATGAGCAAAGTGCTTGCCCAACATCACTTTGCCAACAATATCGGCTAAAAATCTTTATTCTATCGACAGATTTTTTCTCAAGAAGGTGGTTAGGGTTTCCTTCAACATGACCCAACCTATCTAGCATTTGAGTAAATTCACCCCTAGATAGTTCTATTTCTTCTTCACCATTAACAAACCCAAAAATTTCAAATAAAATTTGTTGTGAAAGAGGAACCTGATGTCCTGAAAAAGTTCCAATAATAACTGGAGTTTACTAGATCTTTACTATATAAACCCATTCCTTAATCTCTGTTACTAGAAGTTTAATCCGTGTTGTCATGAATTTCCTTAACTGCTGAGTATCAAATAGCTGTAGGATGTTCTGGAAGACTTGATAAGAGTGGTTGAAAGAATCGACGTCAATGTCAAACCCAGCATCAAACTTCATTCCAGAGAGGGTCGCCGCTAAAATCTCCATTACCTGCAAGAACAAAAGATCAAGTGCAAAAGAACAGGAAAGGGAGGGATGATGTTCAATGAAAAGACTAATTATTAGTTTTCAGAAGGAGAAGCGATGAACTCCGTCCGACGCAAAGGAAAGGCTTCGAACTCAGGTCAATGAAAAAATTTCATGAAGAAATAAAAGCGTCGATCTCAGTTTGAAGAGGGGGAAAATAGTTCATCATTCTTAGTTAGATGAAATATTTTCTGAAGCAAAATCATCGATCTCTGTTCGATGAAAATTACTTCACAAAGAGATTTCGTCGATCTTGATTCGACGAAAAATCTCAAGATGAGTTCACCGATGGTCGATCTACATTCGACGGGATAGTGACCAATTCTTCGACCTCAGACAGAAAGTCAAATTAACCCTTCTCCATTAATCATATCTAGCTGATTCAGGAATAATAAATGTTTCTTTTCATCTAATGGTTCGGTGAAAATGTCTGCTCTTTGTTTATCAATTTAGACAAATACCAGGTTAATTTTATTTTTTGCAATAGAAACTACACTAGTATTATCACAGAATATAGTTGAATTATTTAGGTTGAAACCATAATCCAGGAGCTAATTTTGAATCCACAATATCTGTAAGCAGCAACTACCAGTTTCCATATATTCAGCTTCAGTCGTTGATGTCGACACAGATGTTTGGTTTTTGTAAAACCAGGACATAAGCCTATCACCAAGGAACTGATAAGTTACTGATGTGCTTTTCCTATCAACTCTGCATCCAGCATAGTCAGAATCTGAGAATCCAGTTAAGTCAAATTCTAACTCTGTTGGATACCAAAGTCCTAAATTAGGACAACCCTTTATATATCTTAAAATCCATTTTAATAAAATAAGATGAGGTTATTTGAGATTTACTTGAAATCTAGCACAAATACAAGTAGCAAACATAATGTATGGCCTATTAGCTATAAGATATAATAAGGACCCAACAATAGCCCTATATGTTTTATAATAACCTGGCTTTCCCTGTTCATCAGAATCAACTATAGCATTGAAGGGCATGGGTGTTTTCATTGCTGAGGCATCAGACATCCCAAATCTTTTTATAAGCTCCTTAGAATATTTAGATTGGGATATGAAGATGCCATCAGGGGATTGCTTCACTTGGAGACCAAGGAAGTAGGATAGTTCACTCATGCTACTCATTTCAAACTTTGAATGCATCAGGTTAGAAAACCTTTTTCAAAGTTTGGAATCAGTAGAGCAAAATATTATATCATCTACATATATTTGAAGTAGCAAAATTTTAGATTTATGATGTCTAATGAATAAGGTCTTATCTACAATGCCTCTAATGAACTTATGCTCTAAAAGAAAGCTAGCTAAGGTTTCATACCAAGCTCTTGGAGCTTGCTTTAAAGCATATAGAGCTTTATGCAACTTAAAAACATAAGAGGGATGAGTTGAAGAGATAAAACCTGGTGGTTGTTCAACATAAACTTCTACTTTTAGTTCTCCATTAAGAAATGCACTTTTTACATCCATTTTATAGACTTTGAATTTCTGATATGCTGCATAAGCAAGAAAAATTCAGATTGCCTCTAGCCTTGCAACAGGGGCAAAGGTCTGGTCATAATCAATGCCTTCCTCCTGTGAATAGCCTTGGGCTACCAATATGGCTTTGTTCCTCACAATTGCTCCTTGTGCATCCAGCTTGTTTCTAAATTCCCATTTAGTTCCAATGACTAGGTAGTCTTTGGTCCTTGGAACTAAATCCCAAACTCTACATCTTTCAAATTGATTGAGTTCCTCTTGCAGTGCAATAATATAATGGGGATCTTGCTCTGCATCTTTTATGGATTGGGGTTCAATTTGAGAAAGAAAGCAAGCATGCATCTGATCATGATTGAGTTAATGCCTTTTTTGCACACCAGCTGATATGTCTCCAATCACTTGAGATATGGGATGATCTCTAAGTGTGACAATGTCAGTGGGTAGAGTGGGATCTTCAATAGCTTGTAGAATTAATTCCTCTTGTTGAATTATATTTGTTGTTGTGGGTTCAACTGCTTCAACACTTTCTTCTTCACTTTCTACATCAATCTGTGGAGAAGGATGCAATATAACCTCTTGAGTAAGGTTTAAATCATCCAACTTCTCACACAGATAGGGTACCTACAAAGTGTATATGGTAGAAGAATCCTTCTCCTTATAAAACATGTTAGCTTCATCAAAGGATATATGTATAGATTCTTCCATTTTTAATGTTGATTTATTAAACACCCTATAAGCCTTGCTAACTTGTGAATATCCAAGAAAAATTCCCTCTATAGCTTTGGATTCAAACTTTCTAAGATATTTCTTATCATTATTGTGAATATAGCACATGCAAACAAAAACTTTAAAATAATTAACTTTAGGTTTCTTTCCTTTAGGTAATTCGTAGGGGGGGGGGGGGTCTTACCCTTAAGTTTATGAATTAGACTTCTATTCAAAATATAGTTTGTTGTGCTTACTGCCTCTGCCCAAAAGGATAGGGGCAAGTGAGCATCTGCAAGTAATGACCCTGCAGATTCAATCATGGTTCTATTTTTCCTTTTAGCTATCCCATTTTGTTGAGGAGTTGTAGGAGTTGAAAACAATGCCTAATTCCTTCCTTCTCACAGAATTCTTGCATGAGAAGAGATTCAAACTCAGTGCCATGATCACTTCGGATCATTCTAACTTGAGTAGAGTACTCAATCTGTATGCTCTTAAGAAAGTCTGTAAGAACTTCAAAGTTATCTGACTTATTTTTCAGAAAGAAAACTAAAGTAAATCTAGAGAAATCATCAACAATCACTAAGCTATATAACCTCCCTCCCAAGCTCTATATTGCAATAGGTCCAAAAAGGTCCATATGTAGCAAGTTCATGATTCTGGGTGAATCACTTTTATTAATGTATTTAAAACTATTTTTAGTTTGTTTGCCTAATTGACAAGCCCTGTAGAGTCCTTCCTTCTTGTAGGGGCCAGAAGGTAGTCCTCTAACAAGGTTATCCTTAGATAATTTAGCTATGGTTCTAAGGTTTACATGTCCTAATATCTTATACCATAGATCATTAGTTTTACTAATCTGATTAAATAAGAAAATTTCTGATTTTGTAGAATTAAAATTAACTAGATAGATGTTACCTTGTCTAGTACCAATTAAAACAATTTCTTTTAAACTAGAAGAAATAAAATATAATGACTTGTTAAAGGTTACCTGATAACCTTTATCACATAACAAACTTATGGAGATGAGGTTATGCTTCAGACCATTCACTTAAGCAACTTTCTTTAATGTCACTACTCCAACCTTAACATTTCCATAGCCTTCTGTTTCTCCACAGTTGGAGTCTCTAAAGATAACTTTGGGTCCATGCTTTGCCTTGAAATCACTTAGATTGGCTTTTGAACCTGTCATGTATTTTGAGCAACCACTATCCAAGTACTTCTATTCCTCTATGGTAGGATAGTTCTTCACCTACATAAAAGATACGTTAGGTGTTTTTGACCCAGGTTACCTTGGGTCCTTGACTGGATCTTACCTCTCAGATCTATATCAGATCCTACACTCAGCTTTTATAACTCAATCTTATAACACATATTTCACTAGATCCAACTCACAGCCTTTATAAACTAGGCTTACAACACTAATTTGAATAGATCCTACAGAGTATGAATAAAAATATTGATTTGACTCAATCAGAAATCAATCTGTGAGTCAACTGCCTCCTGAGCTAAGTGAATCTCATCCCTACCTTCTTCACAGCAATAAGATTGATGTTCTTCAAGAATTTGTTGCTTGTGCTGGAAGTAATCTCAGAATCTTGATTCTGATTTTGCTGATAAGATAGAGAAAAGATCTTCTATCAGCTAACCTATTGTGTAGATCACAGAACTCTTCTCCACAGATCCAGAGATTGATCTTCAATTTTGGCTCGACTTGGATCTTGAAGCAACTTCAGTTAGGGTTTTCCTTGAATGATTCTCCTTCCTCAAAGAAATCCTCTGATTCTGTTGTTGTAGATGTTGATTGCAGCAGCTAACTCAGAGACCCTTCAGATTTGTTGAATTGAAGCTTTTGTCTCTGCAATAATGGCAGCGGAAGAAGACGAAGTCCCGCTCCTCTATTTCAAAATGAATTGATCTATCAGAATCATGTCCCGATCAAGATCTCAGCTTCTATTTATATTCTTGTCATCCAATGAGATGATTGACACATTTCACTACTTTAACGACTGATTATATCCTTAGTTTTATAGAATGAGACTGACAGCGACATTAGTGATGAGTTGTAGCACTTATATGAACACTTTAAGTTTTGTTGACTTTTGTTGACTTTGCTGACGTCATCAGTTATGGACGAAGCCAATTTCAAAAAATCACTCTAGGAATTGAGAGCGTTGAGTTAACTGGCTTTACTAAATGATTCTAGACTAAAAAAATTTCCTGCTCTGCTAGGCGTTGAGTGAGAAAGATCCACTCAACGCTTTTTACTTAGTCAACTCCTCAGCTTGTTCAGGCGTTGAGAGTATTGAGTGTATAAGCTTCACTCAACGCTTTTTGCCTTAGCTTGATCTTTAGCCCTTTCTGTAACCATGGTGTTGAGAGCGTTGAGTGAACTATCTTCACTCAACGATTCTGGACATAGAATAATACTACTTTGCCTGATGGCATTGAGTGTGATAACTTCACCTAATATTGTGTCCTTCTGCCTCAATATTTGACTAGTCATTGAGTGAACTGGCTTCACTCAACGATTCTGGACTTAGTAAAATTCTCGTTTCTCCTTAGGGATTGATAGCAGCAACATGACTCAAAGCTATTTGTCATCTGGCATTGAGTGAACTGGCTTAACTCAATGCTTTTGTACTTAAATAGATGTTCCTCTTTCTTACATAACTTTTACTGAATTAGTGTGGCTCGACGTTTTTGGCTATATGGCATTGAGTGAGTTGACTTTACTCAATACATGTATACTTAGCCACTTTTCTGCCTTTCCAACACTTAAAGCTTTGACTGCCTGCCCTTTCTCAGTGTTGTTAGCTATATGGCATTGAGTGAACTGGCTTCACTCAACACCTGTGGACTTAGTCATTTTTCTGTGCTGTAACTTACTTTTGGTTCATCTGGCATTGAGTGATTTTGCTTCACTCAAAGCCTGTAGACTTAGGCAAATTATTGTTTCTTCAGCAACTTCCTTGATAACTTGCGTTGAGTGAGCTTGCTTCACTCAATGCCTGTGGACTTAAGGCAATTTCTTGCCTTTCAAGTCATCTTCTTTGTATCCACCTTTCAATGTCACATGGACCACCTGTCCAATCAATATGGCATAAACTAACCTGCATGTATGAACTTAAACATACATCAAATACAAATATGTATACCATTGACTTGTTTAACTTCTTACAAATTTGGGACATGAGATCAATGGACCCAACAATCTCCGCTTATTTGAAGAAGTCAAAACACCACTTGAAAAACCTTTGTCAATGATACACACTAATATATACAACAATAATATACAATAACATATTAAAACAAGAGAGTTAAGGATTACCACGTTTACCATTTTTCTGCTAGTATGGTGATCATCACCTACTCCCCCTGTGTTGCTGTAAGGTTCACCTTTTCCCTTTGTATGAGAATACCACCTACTCCCCCTGTTTTACTGAATTGACACTTAGTCACCTTAGTCACCTTCTCTTCCTTTTTGACTTCTTCAAATAGAGGGAGAGGCTGGTCATATGTGACTATCTTCTCCCTTTTCTGAAGATAGATAATCAACTGGTGCTGAAATTGCTCCCCCTCAACAAGAGAATCTTCTACCAAGACTTTGGACATTTCAGCCTTGATACCATTTTCTAGTCTTCACAACAAGAAAGATGATGTAATTCCTGCAACAAAACAATATGAAGAGCAACTTAAGCTATACCAAGTTCAACATACCAAACTCATACTTAAAGGTGTTGAACTTTGCTTCATCTAGTGGCTTGGTAAAAATATCAGCCACTTGCTTGTCTGTTAGGACAAACTCAAGACTAATATCCTCCCATTCAACATGCTCTCTTATAAAATGATATCTAATCTCTATATGCTTAGTCCTACTATGTGAGACAGGATTCCTAGCTATAGAAATTATACTAGTAGAGTCACAGAATAATTAACTTCTACTTAACTAAAGTTATAATCCTGAAGTTGATGTTGTATCCATATCAACTGTGCACAGCAGCTCCCTACAACTATGTATTTTGACTCTACAGTAGAAATAAAAACACTTGTTTGCTTCTTGCTGCTCCATGGCACTAGCCTTTTTCCCAGAAACTGACAAGAGCCTGATGTGCTTTTCCTATCTTATCTGCAGCCTGTAAAGTCTGTATCTGAAAATCCAATTAGTTCAAAATCCCTATTCTTAGGGTACCAAAGGCCAAGATATGGTATTCCCTTTAGATATCTCAAAATTCTCTTAGCAGAGTAATGAGATTCTTTAGGGCATGCTTGATATCTAGCACAAAAACATATAACATACATAATGTATGGCCTACTAGCAGTTACGTATTAAAGAGATCCAATTATCCCTCTATAGAAAGTCTGATCAACCGGTTTCCCAGCCTCATCTTTGTCTAAAGACATACTGTTGGGTACATTGGAAAATGTGTACCTGATTTGAAGAAGTCCAACTTAGCTCAATGATATACATCAAGGTGTATTTGATGTTGTTTTGAGTTGACATGTGCAGGTGAAGAAGTGTTAAAGAATGCAGAAAAATATTCTAAGTCCATGTGTCGACACCTGAAGAAACAGTGTTGACACTTCAGAATATTTGTGTCGACACTTGAAGGAAGCTGTGTCGACACAGAGAAAGATAGTCGACCACATTTGTGTCGACACTGGGAGGCTGTGTCGACACAATGAGACAGAGTTGACACACATTTTGGCAGAAGTTGACAATACTTGTGTCGACACTAGAAGACTATGTCGACACACATTTTGGCAGAAGTTGACAATACTTGTGTCGACACCAGAAGACTAAGTCGACACACATTTTGGCAGAAGTTGACAATACTTGTGTCGACACCAGAAGACTAAGTCGACACATTTTGGCGGAGTCAAAAATTGATGTGTCGACACCTGAAGGCAGTGTCGACACATACTGAGTTCTGAATCTACAACAACTGTGTCTACACACAGGACTTGTGTCGACACACTGCAAAGTCAAGACCAAGTTCTTTTCTGAAGAAGGATGAAGTGTTGAGTCGACATAAATTCTCTGTGTCGACTCATTCTCAAAATAAAGTTCTGAAGAAGCTGTGTCGACTTAAAGGCAAACTTGTCGACATCATCAAAGGCTGTGTCGACACCAAAGTTACTTGTGTCGACACATATAGACAGTTGGTCTCGACACTTCCTGACAGTCTATCTCAACACTTTGCTTACCAAGACTAAGGTACAGGATCTGTTTGAAGAATTGACAGCTGTGGGTTGCAGCCAGTTAACTGATGTTGTCAGACTTGTCAGAAGACAGTTATAAACCGGATCAGTCGGTTACCATTAAGAAGGTCTATAAATAGACAGATTCAGAGAGAAAAAGACAGATTGAACTTTGGCAATCAAATTGAGAAATCAAATCAAGAAGGAGTAATACACTAAAGAAGATCTTCATCAGAAGATCTAAGAAGACGATCTCAGGATCGATCTAAGAAGATTTCTAACAAGAATTCAGAAGTATCATCAAAGGTGTTGGATAGAGAGGGATCCACCCATTTTGAAGAAGAAGAAGGAAGCCATCATTGGTTTCTCAAGAAGCTGTTTGGAAATCAACTCAGCTAAGTTCAGATTTAAGAAGCTTTGAAGAAAGCTCAGATTCAGTTGATTTCATCAGCTGATCACGAATTGTCTTGTCCTCTTCTCTCTCAACAAAGGCAAGACAATAAAACTTCTTTTCTAAATTTCTGTAGGATCTGTTTTACACAGATCTGAGTTGTAAGCCTGTGATATAAAGGCTGAGTGTAGGAGAGTTGATCTCTGAGTGGTAGGGCTGTTTGCCTGAGTGTAGGAGAAGGTTCTTCTCTGAGTTGTAGGCCTTGTGGCTAGGCTGAGGTAGGGCTGTTGTGCCTGAGTTGTAGGAACCTATCCAGGTTCTGAGCTGTAGGATCTGAGGATCTGAGAATAGTGGAATTTTGGCCGAATCTAGCATACTGCTAGATAGGTGAAGGGGGAAAGTGGATGTACCCAAACCTTGGGGAACCACTATAAAATATTATGCAATCTGTGATGATTAAATTTCTGTGATTGCTGTGTTAGTTGTTTTAATTTTGTGATTGAATTCTGCCTAAAAGTATAAACAAGCAATTAGAACCTATTCACCCCCCCCCCCTCAAGGTGTTTAGGTTGTCTTGAAAGTAAAACTATCAAGTGGTATCAGAGCGAGGTTCCTCAAAAAGGACTTAACAGTCTGAGGTAGATCTGAAAGGCAGAATCAAGATTCAAGAAGATGGGTTCTAGAGAAAATCACAAGGAGTTAGGGTCAATGAAATTACCCATTTGCAGGAAGGAAATCTTTGGAATTTGGAAAGAAAGAGTCAGATTATTCATGGAAGCATCTAACCCAAGAATATACATCACAGTTCAGGAAGGACCCTTCATTCCAATGAAGGTATCAGTTCTTGATGCTAATATTCAAACTCCAAAAAGTTATTCTGAAATGACCAAGGATGAAGTCATTTTGGCAACCATGGACAAGAGAGCTCAGAATATTATTGTGAGTGCCATAGATGATTCTACATTTCAGAATCTGATTCACTGCAAGACCTCTAAAGAAATGTGGGACACCTTGATTGTCTACATGGAGGGATCTGAAGAAGTAAGACATGATAGGAAGTCTATGCTCAACCAGGAATATGAAAGTTTTAGACAAGGAACAACTGATAGCATAACTGAATGCTATAAGAAATTATATAGAATTGTGAATGAGTTAATGTCCTATGGAAGAGTCTTCAGTACCTATGAACTGAATGACAAATTCTTAAGATCCTTGACAAAGGATTGGGACACAAAGATCTGTGCCATAAGAGAAGTGGCTAAATTGGCAGAGATCTCTCCTCCCACCTTGTTTGGAAAGCTGCTGTCCTATGAAATGCAACTTATGGTGAGGAAGGAGGAGGAAAAGAATTAAAGAGGAGAGCATAGAGAAAAGACTGTGGCATTCAATGTAGAATCCATCAGAAAGAATAGGAGGATATCACCATCCCCTCCTAAGGAAATTGCAGAAGTCAGTTCAGAAAATTCAGATAATCAGGGTTCAGAAAGCTGTGATTCAGATGCAGACTTTGCTGCATTCACAAGGCAATTCTAGAGGTTCTTGAAGAAGAAGCAGTGGAAGTCTAAGCCCTCCACATCACAGCAAGTTGATGACTATTATCAGAAGAAAAGGTCATCAAGGAAAGAAAAGAGCAGATCAAAGCCCAGCAAGGCTACTACTTCAATGATTGTCTGCTATTGTTGCAATAGACCTGGACATGTAGTGGCTGAATGTCCTGATAAGAGAAAGGAGTCTTCAGACAAGAATAAGACTCATAAAAATGGCAAGAAGGAGAAATCCTTTGTTGCAAAGAAGGATAAGAGCCTAACAGATCAGTCAACTTCAGAGTCTGAATCTGAAGCAGAAGCATATATTGGACTATATGCTGTATCTGAAGAAGAGGAGTTTCTGCAGTTGCTAGACTCCATTAATGAACAAGAAGATCATCAGTGCATGGGACTGATGGCAGGATCAGAAGAGGACATATGCCAGAATCAGTCTGGTCCTAATAAGGTACAATGTCCTTCTATGAAATCTGTTTGTAGTACAAGTACAGAATCAGTTACATCTGCATCAAGTGATATAGATGCATCTGAATCTGAAGGAGATCTCTATCAATTGATAGATAAGTATGGGGACTTGTTGCAGGCCCTTAAGAAAAGCAAGAACCTGGTTAAACTTCAGGCTCATGAAATTGCTAAACTAGGGGTAGCTGCAACTGAGTTAGAGAAAGTAATTGATCAGAAGTTAAATGAAATTGCCAAGCTAAAGAATATCACTATTATTCAGATGGACACAATTAATTATACCAATGATCAAGTGAAGAGTCTGGAGGCCAGAATAAGAATTAAAAAAGATTTAGTGGCTAGTTACTCTAAGCCAAAGTCTGTCTTACCCTTGATAGATGAATTTATGAATCAAAAGGGTAAGGCAGGATTAGGATTCAAAGGTAACTCCAGGGCTGGCCAATTCAAGAGGAAAGGCAAAGCTCCTGTCAAGCCACTGAACTTTTCAGTACCTATTAAGTTTAGAAAGGTGCAAGTGCCTTCTAATCAATATGATCATGAAAATATTCATGGTCATATTAAGACTAATGTTTTGAAAAACAAAGGTGTAAATGCCAACAGGCCTACCCATGTTCATAAACCCAATGGTTATAAAAAATCAGTGGGTGAAGCTGCTGCAGCACCAGCAATGGACAGAAATTCTTTTGTCAAGGATGTATCTAGAACTAGATACAATAGGTTTGAATGTTGGTGCTGTGGCAAGAGAGGCCATTTTGCACTAGACTGCTGGTATAACACAAGTATTAGAAAGAACAATAGTCTACCTGTTAGAAGAGATAATGGTAGCTTTGTTTTTGCTAACTTGAACCAAGGACCCAAGACTTGCTTGGGTTCTAAGGGAAAGTAAATCTGTGTTGCAGGTGTATCCAAGTAGCCATGCCCCTATATGGTACTTGGATAGTGGTTGTTCCAGGCATATGACTGGAACAAAGGGGCTGTTGAAGGAGTATTCATCTGTCAAAGATGGACCTAAAGTGATCTTTGGTTGATCTGAAAAAGGAATCATCAAAGGGTTTGGTAACATTTCTTCTAACCTAATTACTATCACCCAAGTGGCTTATGTAAAAGGTTTGAAACATAATCTAATAAGCATAAGCCAGCTGAGTGATTTAGGATATGACATTTCATTTGTTAAGGATGGATGTCATATCAAAAGGTCAAGTGATCAAGAGATCATTTTGACTGGGTATAGGAAGAGAAATGTATATTGTCTTAATTTTGTATGTGAGAATAAGGCTTCTCCCATCTGTCTTGTAGCTGATGACAATGCTTCTCATTGTGTTAAGTGGCACAAGAGATTGGCTCATCTTAACTACAAGATAATTGGCCAACTCTTTATCAAAGAGTTAGTGAGGAATGGTCCTCAAGTTAAGTGTATGAAGGAAGGGATATGTTCAGCTTGTCAAAAGGGCAAGCAGATAAAATCCTCCTTTCAAAGCCTTGAAAACAAGGATTCTGTGAGGTGCTTATACCTCTTGCATATGGATCTTTTTGGTCCTATGCCAGTTCATAGTCTAGGTAGGAAGGTCTACACTTTTGTGGTTGTAGATGACTATTCTAGATTTACATGGGTGTTATTTCTGAGATAGAAATCTGAAACCCCAAGTGTCTTACTTAATTTTGTAAAGCAAATTCAGAATGAACTGAATAGTACAGTGGTCAAAATCAGAAGTGACCATGGTACTGAGTTTCAATCTGAAAGCATAACAAAGTTATGTGAAGACTTTGGGATTTTCCAAGAGTTCTCCTCACCAAGAACACCTCAGCAAAATGGAATTGCTGAAAGAAAGAATAGAACATTAATTGAAGCTGGTAGAACTCTATTGAGTGACACCTCTCTACCAGAATATTTCTAGGCTGAGGCAGTAAACACTGCTTGTCATGTGATCAATAGGGCTTCTATCACCAAGAGCCACAAAAAGACTCCCTATGAGATTATGAAAGGTAGAAAACCAAATCTATCCTACTTCAGAATCTTTGGTTGCAAATGCTATATACTTAACAATGGTAAGTCATATTTGACTAAGTTTGCTGCCAAATCCCAGGATGGGATATTTGTTGGGTACAGCACTAATAGTAAGGCCTATAGAATCTTCAACTTGACTACTCAAGTTGTTGAAGAATCTGTGCATGTTGTGTTTGATGAAACAAGATTAATCAACTGTGAGTTATCTTGTAGATCAAATGACTCAACAGGTATAAGCAAAAGAATGGACAAGCTCTCCATTGCTGAAGCTTCAAGGGAAGATGGAGTATTGGAAAATGGAGGCTATTGTCCAGGAGGAGTACAAGATTCTATAGAAGATGAAGAAAACCAAGAGGTTCAGCATAATGAAGGAGCTGGAGATGTTCAACCAGAAGGGAATCTTCCTCCAACTACAAGACATTTAAGAGACCATCCAGCAGATCAGATAATAGGTGATCTAAGACAGGGAGTGCAGACTAGAAGCAGAAGTCAAAGCACAGTTCTGCATTCAAGTTTCCTGTCACAAATGGAGCCTAAGAAGTTTGAAGAAGCCATCCAAGACCAGCACTGGACTGATGCTATGCAAGAGGAGCTGAATCAATTCAGAAGGTGCAATGTCTGGGAGCTTGTTCCTAAACCAAGAGGCCACAATATAATTGGGACAAAATGGATCTATAGGAACAAGTTGGATGAGAGTGGAGTAATAGTGAAAAATAAAGCAAGATTGGTTGCTAAAGGATACAGGCAGGAAGAAGGGATTGACTTTGATCAAACCTTTGCCCCAGTAGCAAGGCTGGAGGCAATAAGAATGTTTCTTGCCTATGCAGCCTATCAAGACTTCAAGGTATACCAGATGGATGTGAAGTCAGCATTTCTGAATGGTGATCTTAAAGAAGAAGTATATGTAGAGCAGCCATCAGGTTTTGTAGATCCTCTTAAACCTGATTATGTTTATAAGCTTAGAAAAGCTTTGTATGGGTTAAAGCAAGCCCCAAGGGTTTGGTATGAAACCCATTCTACTTTCCTTATTGAGAATAAATTCTCAAGAGGAAAAATAGACAAAACTCTATTCCTTAGGGAATCCAAAGGCAAGATCATCTTAGTTCAGATCTATGTTGATGACATAATCTTTGGATCTACTGAAAATAACATTTGTAAAAAGTTTGCCAAACTTATGCAAGGAAAGTTTGAGATGAGGAGGATGGGGGAACTGATGTTCTTCTTGGGACTCCAAGTAAGACAGACTGATGATGGCTTGTCCATATCCCAGTCAAAGTTTACCAAAGAATTAATTAAGAAGTATGGTATGGAGTCATCCTCCATCATGAGAACTCCTATGGGAACAAGTATGCCTATATGGAAAGATGATGCAGGTAAACCTGTTGATGAGACTTTGTATAGAGGAATAATTGGTTCTCTACTATATCTCACAGCTAGTAGACCAGATATTATGTATGCTACATGTGTCTATGCTAGGTACCAAGCCTGTCCTAAAGAGTCTCATTATACTGCAGTCAAAAGGATTCTGAGATATCTTAAGGGCACACCTAATCTAGGCCTTTGGTACCCTAGGAATAGAGATTTTCTACTAACAGGTTATTCAGATGCAGACATTGCAGGCTGTAGAGAGGATAGGAAGAGTACAACAGGTACTTGTCAATTATTGGGAGGAAGATTGATATCTTGGAGTAGTAAGAAGCAGACCAGTGTGGCAGCTGAGTCAGAATATGTTGCTGCTGGCAGCTGCTGTGCACAACTACTGTGGATACAGCATCAGCTTAAAGACTATGGTATTCAAGTAAGTAGAACACCTCTTTTGTGTGATTCTAAGAGTGCAATTTCTATTGCTAATAATCTTGTTTCTCATAGTAGAACTAAGCATATAGAAATTAAATACCATTTTCTTAGAGATCATGTAGAAAAAGAAGACATCACATTGGAATTTGTTAAAACAGATTATCAAATAGCATATGTATTCACTAAGCCTCTGGATGAAACAAAATTCAATAAATTTAAAATTTAATTAGGCATGCTGACCATTGATTAGATTAACAACAAACTTACAATTAACATATTAGATTATCAAATGGTCTCAAGTAGTGTTGACAGAAACAGAAATTGGCTAAGTAAAATAGTGTCGACACATTCAGTGATACTGTGTCGACTCAGTGAACTAAGGTCGACAAGTCAGAAATATTGTGTCGACACAGAGAATATGTGTCGACACTTAAGAATTAAATTGTCGACTTATCCAGGAATGTAGTGTCGACTTCACCAGAATAGTGATGTCGACACTTACAAATTTTGTGTCGACACTTATCCTAAGAGTCGACACAGATTTTCTGATACTCTACTATATCTCTCAGGTGTCGACATATCCACAATTGGTGTCGACACATAGTAGACAGATTTGTTATCGAGACAATAGAAGTTTGTGTCGACACATTCCATCTGTGTCGACACATATAGATTGTTTTTGCCCGCCTTTTGACTTCTTTCAATAGAAGGTATAAATAGGTCAAGAACTTATTCAGTCGACACGCTTACAAGGTTTTTGAGACAACAACCCTGTGTCAACTTTCTCTCTCTCTCTCTCTCTTCTCTCAAGCTCTCTCACCTGAACAATGGCGCCGAAGATTGAAGACAACGTCAATGAAGGTTATGAGTTGGTAAGGAATGCCTTTGCCGAAGCCCCGACAGATGTTCAACGAGTTATCACTCTTATTTCCGAATCCGGATTAGAGTTTTTAGTATCTGAACCTTCTAAGATATGGAAGAAGGAGGTGCATGAATTCTTTATCTCTGCATCAATAGGTTCAGATATTCTCAAGATCAAGTCCACTGTTCATGGGTCGCCAGTGAAGATTACCCCAAGAAGTCTAAGGAAGATTCTACATTTACCAATAATTGAGAATGATGAAGAAGTCCCTGCTTCTAAGTCAAGGGAGGCTATCCAATGGTGTGGATTGGATCCCACCCTGAAAATTGGAGCTGCGTTCAACAGGAAAGGGTTGAATCAGCAAGGGAAGTTTTTGTCTGAAGTAGTTGGCAAGGTGATTCTGTGCAAACCAGGGGGACATGATAGGATTTTAGCCTATATGTTCTGCCTAATGACCAGAATTGTGTTTACAATTCCAACTGATTGGTCAGTTGTAATCTTTGAAAAGATCAAGGAAGGAATAAAAAAAGCCAAATCTGGTTAGAATTATGAGTTTATATCTCAATGGTGTGATCCCTGAGGTAATGCAACACCTGCCAGGAACAAAGATCAATCACATGAGAAAGATGGACATGAGATTGTTTTCTTGGTGGGATAGGGTGCTGTCTAAGGATGTGCCTGATGAGAGCATGCAGGACACCCCAGTGAAATCCTCTTCTCATGCTCAAGATACTGAGCAGCTTCAAGAAGAACAAGAGAGGAAGCAGGATGAAGATCACCCTGCGTCTACTCCAGCCCAGCAAGACACTATACCTGCACAGATGCAGGGGAGCAAGCTCATTCTCCTGCCCAGAATGAATCTACTCCTCACCAGGTACAGTTGCAGGGGGAGCTGGTGTATTTTCTTATAAAAGACATTTCTAATATTTCTATTTCTACACAGGTGCAGGGGGAGCAAGTGTACTCACCTGCCCAGGACATTACCAATACTGCACAAGTACAGGGGGAGAAGATGTCAGACCCAGTGCAAGAGGCAGTACAAATTGATATCTCCAAAGATCTGAATATAGAGGATCCAATTGATACATCTTATGTTCAAGCTCAGAAGGAATATACTCTAGTTGAGTTATTTCCTAATGTTGATATTGCTACTGATAGAGTAGAAGAGGGGCAAGATATTGAGAAGGCCCTTGACATGGAGATAGAAATTGAGAAGGAACAAGTGGTTGAGGAGGAGTCTGTGCATGTTGAGGCTGAACAACATGGCACTGAGATAGATATTCATCCACCTCCTCAAGAAAGAGTTCAAATTGATAGTTCATCTGAATCTGAGACTGAAGAAGCCAGAATGGCTAAGAAGAGAAAACTTGTTGTCTTCAAGAGAAGGAGCAAAGGTTATAAGCAGGCTCTACAGACTACAACTCAACAATCCCATTCTGAATTTAATTATAACAAGTTTATGGTTGATTTGCAAGTTAAGCTAGATGAATATAGATTGGCAGTTGAAAAATATGTTGATGAGAGCAATAAGTCCCTTCAATTTGACTTAGCTCAGGATATAAAGTCAATTCAATTTGAAATCAATATGCATAAGAAGGAGATGACAGATTGCTTCCATAAGGGAGGTAATGCTGTGGTGTATTTGGCTAAACAACAGCAGTCCATCATCCCTAATGTGGATGATATTGTTTTAAAGCAAAGTTATGTTTTGGAGAATCAGCTGAGGATGAATGACAATTTAACTGAATCTCATCATGAAATTATTAATGAATTGAAAAAGACTACTCCAGGGCTGACTGAAGCTAGAGCAAAGGAGATGGAAGAATTTGATAAGAAACTTCAAGATGCTATTGAATCAGTTAAAACTGCTATCACTACCTCTCAAAAGGACATATCTGACAAGCTTCAAAAGTTAAAACCATTTTTTAAAGAGGGTGTGAATTATCTGGATGGCCAGATCAGATTTCAGAAGGAAGATCTAAGAGATCATATTACCAGAGAAGCCATAAAGGGGGAGAGGTTTTTAGTTCATGCTGGCTCAGAGCACACCAAATGGGTGACAAATAGTATTCGAGCCACATTGGGATATCCAGCTTTGTGTGATGATGCTATGGTGGCTGAGTCAGGAATACAAACAGGTCTACTTGAAGGTAATCAACCTGTGGTTGCCCAAGTCATTTACCCTCCTCCAGATTTTGATATGATTGATCAGCAAGTTCAAGATATGTATAGCCCTCCAAAGGGGGTTAACAGGGTTGTTATTGAGAAAGTGGATAAGCCTGAGGCCAATTTGAAAGAACAGCAAGATGCTCTACTATCCAAGAAGAGATTTAGAGAGCAGGCTGAACTTAAGCCAGATTTTGAGCAGTAGAGCCCTACTTCAAGAAATATTATACTAACTGCATGGAAGGCTGTAAAGTATAAAGAACATGAAAGAGGAAAGTGGTATAATGAAATAGAATGGCAAAAATTTGAAGCTAGGCAGGAATCCATAGTACAGTTCAGGAGAAAAGCCAAGATGGGAAGGCTGCCACCAGATGCTCAGGAGCCAAGCAAGTACTTTCCAAAGCCTTTTCATTACTTTGAAAGGCAAAGGCTCAAGGAAGAAGCACAGAAGAAAGCTGAGCTAAAAGGCAAGAAGCCAGCTGAAGTTGCTGAAGCTCCTGTGAAGGCTCAAATACAATCTGGCAAAGGAATTGTCATAAAAGAGCCTGATCAGTCTTAGTTTTAAGTTCTTTCAAATGTGTTTTGTAATGTTGTGTTTAATCTTTCAATGTAAACAACTGTAATCAAACATTGCCAAGTTATAAACAAAATTTTGTTTGGAATCACATATTCATGTTCACTCTGTGATGAATTGTTAATGTTTTGTTTATAAAGTATTCCTGTAATGTCATACATCATCATATTTTTTTATAAATGGTGTATATCATTGGCTCTAAGGGTTATGACTTCTCCAAATAGGGGGAGATTGTTGGGTACATTGGAAAATGTGTACCTGATTTGAAGAAGTCCAACTTAGCTCAATAATATACATCAAGGTGTATTTGATGTTGTTTTGAGTTGACATGTGCAGGTGAAGAAGTGTTAAAGAATGCAGAAAAATATTCTAAGTCCATGTGTCGACACCTGAAGAAACAGTGTTGACACTTCAGAATATTTGTGTCGACACTTGAAGGAAGCTGTGTCGACACAGAGAAAGATAGTCGACCACATTTGTGTCGACACTGGGAGGCTGTGTCGACACAATGAGACAGAGTCGACACACATTTTGGCAGAAGTTGACAACACTTGTGTCGACACCAGAAGACTAAGTCGACACACATTTTGGCAGAAGTTGACAATACTTGTGTCGACACTAGAAGACTAAGTCCACACACATTTTGGCAGAAGTTGACAATACTTATGTCGACACCAGAAGACTAAGTCAACACATTTTGGCAGAGTCAAAAATTGATGTGTCGACACCTGAAGGCAGTGTCGACACATACTGAGTTCTGAATCTACAACAACTGTGTCTACACACAGGACTTGTGTCGACACACTGCAAAGTCAAGAACAAGTTATTTTCTGAAGAAGGATGAAGTGTTGAGTCGACATAAATTCTCTGTGTCGACTCATTCTCAAAATAAAGTTCTGAAGAAGCTGTGTCGACTTAAAGACAAACTCGTCGACATCATCAAAGGCTGTGTCGACACCAAAGTTACTTATGTCGACACATATAGACAGTTGGTCTCGACACTTTCTGACAGTCTATCTAACACTTTGCTGACCAAGACTAAGGCACAGGATCTGTTTGAAGACTTGACAGCTGTGGGTTGCAGCCAGTTAACTGATGTTGTCAGACTTGTCAGAAGACAGTTATAAACCGGATCAGTCGGTTACCATTAAGAAGGTCTATAAATAGACAGATTCAGAGAGAAGAAGACAGATTGAACTTTGGCAATCAAATTGAGAAATCAAATCAAGAAGGAGTAATACACTAAAGAAGATCTTCATCAGAAGATCTAAGAAGACGATCTCAGGATCGATCTAAGAAGAGTTCTAACAAGAATTCAGAAGTATCATCAAAGGTGTTGGATAGAGAGGGATCCACCCATTTTGAAGAAGAAGAAGGAAGTCATCAATGGTTTCTTAAGAAGATGTTTGGAAATCAACTCAGCTAAGTTCAGATTCAAGAAGCTTTGAAGAAAGCTCAGATTCAGTTGATTTCATCAGCTGATCAAGAATTGTCTTGTCCTCTTCTCTCTCAACAAAGGCAAGACAATAAAACTTCTTTTCTAAATTTCTGTAGGATCTGTTTTACACAGATCTGAGTTGTAAGCCTGTGATATAAAGGCTGAGTGTAGGAGAGTTGATCTCTGAGTGGTAGGGTTGTTTGCCTGAGTGTAGGAGAAGGTTCTTATCTGAGTTGTAGGCCTTGTGGCTAGGCTGAGGTAGGGCTGTTGTGCCTGAGTTGTAGGAACCTATCCAGGTTCTGAGCTGTAGGATCTGAGGATCTGAGAATAGTGGAAGTTTGGCCGAATCTAGCATACTGCTAGATAGGTGAAGGGGGAAAGTGGATGTACCCAAACCTTGGGGAACCACTATAAAACATTATGCAATCTGTGATGATTAAATTTCTGTGATTGTTGTGCTGGTTGTTTTAATTTTGTGATTGAATTCTGCCTAAAAGTATAAACAAGCAATTAGAACCTATTCACCCCCCCTCTAGGTGTTTAGGTTGTCTTGAAAGTAAAACTATCACATACTTGATCCCATAGGAGTTTTCATGGTGGAAGCATTCTCCATCCCAAATTTTTTAATCAACTCCCTGTTAAACTTAGACTGGGATATAGATAATTCATTGTCAGTCTATCTTACTTGGAGACCCAAGAAGAACTTAAGTTCACCCGTGATGCTCATCTCAAACTTCCCTTGCATAAGTTTGGCAAACTTTCTACAAAGGTTGTCTTCAGTAGATCCAAAGATAATGTCATCAACATATATCTGGACTAGGATGATCTTGCCCTTAGATTCCCTTAGGAATAGGTTCTTGTCTATCTTCCCCCTTGAGAATTTATTTTCAATGAGGAAGCTAGAGAATGTCTCATACCATGCTCTAGAGGCTTGCTTCAGCCCATATAGAGCTTTCCTTAGTCTATAAACAAAACCAGAATGGTTAGGAACTACAAAACCTGGAGGCTGTTCAACATAGACTTCTTCCTTCAAGTCTCCATTCAGGAAGGCTGACTTCACATACATCTGGTAGAATATGAAACCTTGGTATGCAGCTTATGTAAGGAATATTCTGATAGCTTCTAGTCTAGCTACAGGGGCAAAGGTTTGATCAAATTCAATACCTTCTTTTTGTGTATACCCCTGAGCTACCAGCCTAGCTTTATTCTTAACTATAATACCATTTTCATCAAGTTTATTCCTGTAGATCTACTTAGTTACAATGATATTATGTACTTGAGGTCTGGGAACTAGCTTCCAGACCTTACACCTCTTAAACTGGTTCAGTTCCTCTTGCATAGCAACAATCTAGAATTGATCCATGTTTACCTCTTCAAACCTTTTGGGCTCTACTTGTGATAAGAAACTGGAGTACATTGCTGTGTTGAGACATTTGCTCCTTATCACTACACCTTGACTTGCATTACTAATGATTTGGTGGCCTGGATGATCTTTCAAATGCCTGATTGCTGGAGGCAGTCTTCCTTCAGCATTCTGTGCTCCAAAGTAACCATCATGTTGAACATCATCCACTTCCTGTGTGTCTTGTGCTTCCTCTAGAATCCACACACTTTCATCTTTATCTTGGACTATAGGTTCAGCTTCCTTAACTGATAGCTTGTCCATGATCACTTTTGTGCCTGTAGCACTAGAAAAGAAGCTTGACAGCTCATTTTTAATCATGTTTGATTCGTCAATCACTACATTAACAGACTCCTCTATAACTTGACTTGTCAAGTATATAGATCCTATAGGCCTTACTGCTCCGCTAGGCGTTAAATGAGTAAGTTGCACTCAGAGTTTCTAACTTAGTCAACTCCTCAGTTTTTTCAGACATTAAGAGCGTTGAGTGTATAATATTAACTTAATGTTTTTTTTCTTTAGCTTGATCTTCAGCCCTTTCTATAACTATGGCGTTGAGAGCGTTGATTAAACTGGCTTCACTCAACGATTCTGGATTTAGAATAATTCTGCTCTGCCTAATGGTGTTGAGTGTTATGACTTCACTCAACATTGTGTCCTTCTGCCTCAATATTTGAATAGGCATTGAGTGAATTGGCTTCACTCAATGATTCTGTACTTAGTCAAATTTTGGTTTCTCCTTAGGCATTGATAGGAGCAACATGAATCAACGCTATTTGTCATCTGGCGTTGAGTGAACTGGCTTCACTCAATGCTTTTGTACTTAGACATGTTTTCCTTTTTCTTCCACAACTTTGACTGAATCAGCATGTCTCAACTCTTTTTTCTATATGGCGTTGAGTGAGTTGACTTCACTCAATGCTTGTGCACTTAGCCACTTTTCTGCCTTACTTACACTTAAAGCTTTGACTGTCTGCCCTTTCTCAACACTGTTAGCTGTATGGCGTTGAGTGAACTGGCTTCACTCAATGCCTATGGACTTAGTCATTTTTCTGTGATGCAACTTGCTTCTGGTCATCTAGCGTTGAGTGAGCCTGCTTCACTCAATGCTTGTGGACTTTGGTAAATTCTTGTTTCTTCAACAACTTCCTTGATAATTGGCATTGAGTGAGCTTGCTTCACTCAATGTCTGTGGACTTAGGCAATTTCCTACCTTTCCAGCCAGCTTCTTTGAGTCCACCTATCAATGTCACATGGACCACCTGTCCAATCAATATGACATAGAAAAACCTTGCATGCATGAACTTAAATATACATCAAATACAACTGTGTATACCATTGACTTGTTTGACTTCTTATAAATTTGGGATATTGGGATCAATGGACCCAACACTCCTCCTATACAACACACCATACTAGGAGCCCTGACAGAGTCTTACTATACAAAACCTCCTCGTAAAGATAGTAGTAAGAAGATTTGAACTTGAGCCTTCTTCTGTCTGAGACCCCTTTTTAAAACCTTCCTGTGGTCAAGAAAATGATGAATGGGTCCATCCACGAAGACCGCCGTTCAACCTCCATCAACTTTCCTTCCTCAATGGATGGCCAAAATAGATCAGTCACTATTCCCCTATTACGGGACCAAACTTGGCTAGATAATCTTCCTGACCGCTTTCTTTTTGAGGAACATGCTCAGTAGAAAAGGTGCAAAAAAGCTCAATAATGATCTTGACCTTCCCCAGGTACCTATAGAGGGTTGGCTCCCTTGCCTCGAACTTACCCTTAATCTGGGATGCTACTACCATTTAATCAGTGGAAACCTTCACATCATGAACTACCAATTCTTGAGTCAAATAAAGCCTTGCTATCAAAGCCTCATACTCCTCCTGGTTGTTGGTAAGGCTGAAAAGAATATCAATAACATGCTCAATCACAGTTTCATGGGGACTTACCAGAACCATTCCCGCTCCTAGCATGTGCCTCCCTGATGCTCCATCCACAAGCATCTCCTAGGATGTCGGCTCGGGAAGCCCAGAGTCTTCGACCTCAACAATATATTCTGCCAGGATGTTAGCTACAGCCTGTGCTTTAATTACCAATCGAGGTACAAAAGAGATCTCGAATTCACCGAGCTCCACTAAACATTTAGACAACTTCCCATAGAGCACCACTCCCTCTATGATTTTTGTAGGGGTGATTAGTCACTACCTTGATTAAGTGTGTTTTTAAATACAACTCGAGCTTCTTAACCGAGATGATTAGAGTGAAAGCTAACTTCTCCAGGATGGGGTACCTATGATCTTCTTTGCTCAGGACCCTGCTAATATAGTAAATTGGTAGTTGCTTCTTACCATCTTTTTGCACCAGGACTGAGTTTACCGCCTCTGCCCCCACTCTGAGGTACAAGGCTAGATCATCCCATTCTCTTGGTCCCTGGAGCATCGGAGCATGTGTAAGGTGCCTCTTCAAAGCCTAAAAGTATTACTCACACTCGAGCATCCACTCAAACTTATGATTCCCCTATAACACCTTGAAGAAATATGAGCACTTATCACATGCTCGTGAAATAAAACCACTCAGCCCTACTTGTTTCCCTATCAAGCACAGGATATCCTTCACGTTCTTGGGGGACCCCAACTCTAGGATTTCTTTGACATTGTCTGGGTTCGACTCTACCCCAACTGGGGTGAGGAGATGACCCAAACACTTTCTCCTATCTGCCCCGAAGATGCACATCAAGGGGTTAAGTCTCATCTTATACTTTCTCTGGGTGGTAAATGTCTCTACCAAGACTTATAGATGGGATTTTATATCCCTATTTTTCACCATCAAGTTATCTGTATAGACCTCTAAGTTCTTTCCCCACTACTCTCTGAATATCCTAACCATCATCCTCTAATATGTGGCCTTTTCATTCCTTATCTCAAAGGGCATCATATTATAATTAATAGCATTCGCCGCCTGTGTTGAAGGAAACAGCCTATACCTCTAGAGAGTGCATCCTGATCTGGTGATAACCTTAAAAGACATAAAAATCTCATTATAGAAAAAATAACGACTGAGTTTACCAACACGTCAATTCGAGGAAAAGGGTAACAATCCTTAGGACATGCTTTATTCAAAAGAGAAAAATCAACACACATTCTCCATCTTCTATCCCCTTCTTCACCATCACTACTTTGGAGACCCAACCTGGATATTAGATATCTGATACAAAACCTACTTCCATCAGCTTCCCCACCTCCTTTCTGATGGGCTCCACTAGCTTGGTCATCGCAGACCTCTTCTTCTGGCGAATCAGATGGATGATATGGTATAGATTGAGGCGATGATAAGCCACGTATGTGCCAATCCCCTACATGTCCTCCGCATTCCTTGCGAAAACATCGTTGTTCTCCTGGATGTACTTTCGGACCTTCTCCTAATCCTCCCTGAATAGCCTCCTACTGGCCTACATCTATTCTGGCATTTCACCTTAGGTGATGATGAAAGTATCTAGTTGCCTACCTAAATCACCTAGAGGGGGTGAATAGGTGAGTTCTATGACTTTTAGCAGATTAAAAAATTATAACAAATAAGCACATAGAACAAACACAACACAACACAACACAACTATTTATAGTGGTTCCCAAATTTGGGTACGTCCACTGTCACACCTTGCCTATCTACCACGAAGGGCTAGATTTGGCAACTTCACCTGTCTCAGATTTAAACAAATATTACAACTCGAAGTCAACACTCCTACTTCTAAGAGAACAACTTCTCCTATAACTCAGAGAACAAAAATCTCCTACAACTCAAACCTAGCAAAAATATCTATAACTTGGAAGTGAAACTTCCTGCAATAGTACAAAATAATTTTATACAAATCTCTAGATTGAAAAGAGTCTGTTTTTTCAGATCTGAAAATGTCCAATCTCTTTCTTACTTGGAATGAAGCCTTGAGAGACTTGAGGAAGGAGAAGACTTGAAATAAAACTTGAGAGCTTGATCTGAAATCTTTGATCCGACGAGACCCGATGGATTTTAGAAAACTAGAGAGGATATTTGTCGAATAAAGACTTGAAGGAATTGCCGATCATGCAAAGCTAGGTCACGAATTTGATTTCTGATACCTGTACGTACGTCGAAAAATGAGCGGCCTTTTCATGATTTCAAATACGGAAGTGCAATTAGGGTTGAATGAATTAACCCTAAGTATTTATAGGATTCCTTCTTCTAACGACTAAAAACTTCATTCCTAAACAAAAAGTCCACGTGTACTGTACATGGCCGTCAGCTTAAAATAGAAACCCGTCAAACAGAAAACAAGAGAATTTTTTTGCTAAGTCAATTCGTCAAGTATCACTGTGTATCCATGAGTATACTCGACGAATCTGCTTCGATATCTGACAAATTTAACTTAGACAAATCCAGGAAAGAAAATTCGAGAAGTCAACGCTTTTCCAGTGAGTCTTGACGAATTCAACGTGTATCAACTGACATACTCGACGAATTTGATGAGTATCAATAGATACACTCAAAGAATTTGACGAGTATATATGAGGATACTCGAAGAATTGTACTTAACCGATTTCATAGATCACAGAAATTATTCTCTGAGTAAACACGTTGAATTCGACGAGTGTCAATTGGTATACAAGATAAATTCGATGAGTATTAATAAGTATACTTGACGAATTCGATGAGTATCCACTATTATACTCGACGAAATTTACTTAGGAAAAATTTCTTTTCTTCCGAGCACAACAACTAGTCCTTCCACGAACTTATTAATGCACTTGTAAAAGAAGTACAATCTAATAGAGAGATTGCATGCGAGTCAATAGTTTGGCCTACACAATGAGAGATTACATTATATAGTCTTGTGTTTCAAGACCCACTATAACCTAACATTGGTTTGTACTTAGCAATGAAACCCTACAAGCACATTACTAAAGAAATAATATTAAATAGAAACTCACTTAATCTTAGTTCAAGGGACACTTCTTCTGTTGGAACCAAAAACTTGCTCCAACGAGAGTACGGACCCTTGGGTATAGAAAACACCTACTTCTCCCAAGCCAAGACCCCTAATACTCTGCAAGGAGCAAAAGGACTGACCCATGAAAAAAATACAGAGGTCCCTCCACTAACCCGAAAGATCTCAGAGTGCTTCCCCTCCTTAGCCAAAAGCTGAGCTAAGGATACCTCAAAAAGCGCTTCAAGACTTATGAAAATGGGAAAGCTTGCTTCCTGAGTTATCCTATGGGTCTATTTATAGATTCTAAATAGCTTGGCTGCCAACAGCATGGCTCCGCTATTCAAAAGGGCCATATGCAGCCCAAAGTCTGCCAACAACCAAACTCCGCTGTTCTGAGGAGCTAAGTGCGGACCTCCATGGGTATTGAGGTAAATTTACCTTTGGACCATACTGTGCGAAAGGCTTCTCGCACCCCTAGGTGGATTCCCTTCCGCCTACCCTAGCAAAAGGCTCTTCAATGGCCCGGCCGAATGTGGGCCTGCCCGCCTACTCGCCTGACTTACTTATCTGACTGGACTATTCTAAGCCCAAGGAAATCGGTCAAAATGTCGATGCGCTACTCTCAATGCCTTAAGTCGAGAAGCATCGAGAACGTTGAGTGGAAGATCCTCATTCAATGCCTTAGGCTGAGAAGCGTCAAGAGCGTTGAGTGGAAAAGTCTCACTCAACGCCTTAGATCTGGGGAGTTATTCCCTCCCAGGGGCTACCCAGGCGCAAGCCTTTCTGCCTACCCTATCGAAAGGCACTAGAATCACCTCCCTGTGGGGAAAACCACACTCAGCGAATATGGGGTTTTACACAATCCTCTCTCTTTGCGAGAGTCCCATGCTCGGAAAGAAAAGTCCAACCCCTAATATTCGGTGAGTGCAAGCTGACCTAGAGGGGAATCTTTTAAGGGTCCTACTTCGACCCTTATAAATATACGCAAGTGCATGTCTCCAAGACTTCATTCCTTCTACTTCAGCATATCGCTTGAGCTCTCACATTACTTTAAATATGTACACCAAATGAGCTGCGAGAAAACTCTGACAAGAATTCCAAGATCGTCTTGCCGCAGCTCAGGCGAAAGACGTGTTGACTGTGCTGGATTCGCCCTTGGATCTCGACAAAAAGACCCGCAGATTCGGCCTATAGGTGTAAAAAAGACAAGTCGGTTTGGCGAGACCATTCTAGGAACGAGCCGGCCTCGCTGACCCCAATGCCTGACCGTGAGGGGTCTGCCCTCCTGCCAAAGGTTCTTACTCGTCCCACCTTTTGGCGCTAACCCTGAAAGCAGGCCTGTCTTATTGATTGACTATCTTTCTCGCAGGAGACAGTTCCGGAAGGCGTTGTTGATGTCCCTTTGGATAATGCTGAGTCAACTCAGCTTCCTGATATGTGTTCACAGCTGGTCTCGGTTGTTTCCCCTCTGCTTACCCGAGTAGACCGCGTGAATGCTCCCGATAACCTTCTCGCCTGACTTTCGCTTTTGCTATTTTATTTTTTCCTTCTCACCTTTATAGCCTCTCGCAACATCCACCTTCGAGACCACAAATATCGTAAGATCGAGGTCCCGGACTCCCACTACCAAGGATCCTAACAATCTCGCATCCGGCCTTCCCCTCTTTCCAAAGAGAACTACCGACATGTCCCCTGATCTTGCGATGGACTCTCGGCCAGTTGGCGGGGAGGGCATTCCCATCACACCGCCGGTCAAGACTCCTTTGCATGAGAAGATCACCTTCCCCCTGGGGTCAGGGAAAGACGCACCGCCAACTCCTCAGGAACCCATTTAAAGGGCGGCCCGAATCTTCTCGCCAACCATCAGGTAAACACTACCCTTTCTTGCGCCTTAATTATCCTCCCCCCCCCCCAAATTTGGCCCTGACACAGTCCTCTTTCCAAATCATTTGGAGCCTGTAGAAGAGCCCGACGTAGAGGAGGAGGTGATCTCGCCGCCGCTGATGAGTACAATTATGATAGGCTTTTTACTATCATAATTATAATCATGTCCCCTACTTTCTACCCCTCTATGTAGTAATTGCGCGAGAATAGTTAAGAATCAGTATTATCATGAATAGAAGAGCACAGTTTGGAGTTTTTTTATTTCATGTATTGAGCTATTCATTTATTCATTCATTTTATTAATGCAGGCATTGCAAACCAGTGGAGCTTAAAGTCTTGGAGACAACAGAGGAGTTCACAGATCCAACGTGGCTGATGATAGGACAAGAATTGGGCACACACTGGTAGGAACACGTCCGTGTCCCTACTTGTGTCCTATTCAGGATGGATCAGAATATTTGGAAGAAAAAGACAGAGCACCACATGGGTTGGAACATGCCCGTGTGTCCACCCGTGTCCTTTTCGGGATAAATTCTAGCTCTGCTGCCAACACACCCGTGTGTGAAGAACATGAAGAACAACACGGTCGTATCAGCACCTGTGTCAGATGACACAGCCCATGTCCAGACACGCCTATTTGCGTGCAACCACCTTTGAACCGTCAACACAGCCTGTGACATGGCCGTATTGGAACCTGGTCTGACCCTATTTGTAAGGATACTATAAAAACCTATAGAAAAAAATAAAAAGGACTTTTTTGGATCATTTCATTTGGAGAACTTCTGGAGGACAAAAGTGGAGCACCCAAGAGAAGGAGGAATTGAAGGAGATTTTTGTATACTTTTAATCTTTCATGTATCTCTTTTAATCTTTCCTTTCTCTTGGTGATCTAACTTTATTTATCTTATATTTCGCATGAAACTTTTATTTGAACAATTCGGTAATCTTGTATGTTATTGTTTTCATCAAATTTGTTGTATTCTATTCGTATGTAGGCTTTCGAACAAAGAGATTTATCCTAGTTATGAATTTAGTTTTTGTTTTACATGGATTCCAATTTTTTAGATTGAGAAATTGGAAGGTTGTGATGATGTTTATATGTTCATATTTAGGTGTTATTTCTCTTTGTATTTCAAATTGCATGATCGAGAGATATGTTATTTGGATAATTGTGATACTGATAAATGGATTCATGGTATTTTAGAGATAGGATTTCATGAATTTATTTAGTAGATAGGGTACTTTATATTAATGCAAATTTCAGTGTTGTAAATTGTTCGAGTGAACATTTAAACTTAGGTTTAGATTTTGAATTGCTCGAGAGAGAATTCGATAAGATGTTTAACCCTTATAATACTACGAATTTGATAACTTTGTTATTACATGATTACATAGAATTGAATTAATGAGTGATTATTTTCATGTGAATTCTCTTAGGCTTTCGGCTTTTTATCATCTTTAATCCTCTAATGTTTCTTTATCTAAATAGTCATAGTTAGGTTAGTTTAGATTAAACAACCAATTTTAATTATAGGTACGATAATAGAGTGAGTACGAGTACTTTAAAAGACACTGTGGAATACGACACGAGATGTAGATTTCTCCTATACTATGATTGATAGGTGCACTTGCCTGAGATTAAAAGAAATCTAGCTTATGCCTATCTACATAGTTTATACATAGAGAAAAAATATCGCATCAGCCGCCTTCCCCGATCAAGATGCTAAGCTTCCTTGAGGCCTCCGGAAATGCTAAGAGGCAGAGGGAGAGCATAGCAGAAGTCCTATCCAAGCTCGTATGGATGCGGTGAGAGGACTCATTGTAGGAAACTACCCTCCTGATGTCAATTTAGCGGCGCCTGAGTGTGATCGAGTAGAATTAAACTCAAATTCTTGCCAAGACGGACCACCTGAGAAGCGGGAGCGAGGAGACTTCTCCTGGGAGGCACATCACATGATCCTGGGACTTATTGCGCCTAGTCCACCAGGAGCTCACAGCCGTGATGTCTTACCACTACCCGCGAGTACCTCCGCGGACAGGGAGACGAGGTCGGGGCAGCTGGCGGTGGGAACAGTATTGAGTCCCAAGGGTTCTCGCCTCTTCTTCCCCCAACCTCTCGACCTTCCCTTCTTGCCTGTACCTTTTATTGTTGTACTGAATATTTGAACATTTATTCTGTTTGACACGGCTCCCACCCAACGAGAGGCCTAGTGTGCATAATTTCTTATATTTTCATGCCATTCCATTCTACCGTTAAAGTGAGGGATAAATCTACTTTACACTATAGGTGGGTGAATAGTGTATATTAAAATCTTAATTTAGTTTTATAGTGGATTTAAAAACTAGTGATATATATATATAAAGAATAATCACAATACATAAATAAAGAGAATAGCAATCACAGTCGATAAAAGGAAATTTATAGTGGTTCCCCAATAAATCTGTGTACGTCCACTCTTCTACCACCTTGATAGGAATCCACTATAGGTTTTTTATCTGGTGCCCTGCCACCACAGGTTTTTTCTCAGGTGCCCTGCCACCACAAGATCTATTTATCTAAGGGAGATCTAACAACCCTTTAAGCTTTTTGATCAGGTGCCCAAAAACCAACTTAAGACTTTTGATTAGGAGACTTAGAAACTAAAAGGATAACTTTTGAAGGGAGTTAAAACCTTGTTCACAGTTTATTAAAATAAACAAAAATGATGATGTCTTCTTTGTCAACAATCTCTGAGAATACTAGTGGATGTTGAAGCAAAAAGCTCCCCCTGATTTGAGTAGAGTTTATGATCAGGAGAGGGAGTCCTTTGTTCAGGGTATAGGCCTTCTTATATCAGAGAGATGGAGACTTTGCACAAGTAGAGACTGAAGATCTAATTCTGTAAGAGTATGTGTTGATCTACAATTCTCTAAGTCAGTATCTCTAAGTCTGTATATCTAAGTGAGTATTTCTGAGTGAGTAACCTTGAGGCAGCAATCTTCTGCACATATATATATAGAGAATGTAGAGAAGAATTCAAACATTTGAATTAGTCGATTCTGAAACGTCTGAGGAATTTCCCGAGAATGGTAACTGCCTTGAAAATAGATTAGATTTAAACTCTGTGATAAATCCATATTTAATGCTGCCTCTAAACGACTATATTCGTTAGAATATTTTGCATTAAATATCAGAGTTATAGCTGTCTGTAATTAAGCCTTTGAAAATATTTTGCCATGAGATTATAATCAGCCTGAAATTAAGCATGAAACTGTTCTGCCTTCTGTAAACAAAACTAACTAAAACATTGCAAAGAATTAGTCGAACTCAGCAAACATTTCGTCGACTCGAGCCTGTAGTTCGTCAAAATTAATCTTCTTATTTGTCAACCTGAGCTCAGAGTTCGTCGAGCTGAGCTTGACTTTCATCGAGCTGAGTTTCGGAGTAGAGATCGGTGTTCGTCGACTGGAGCTCAAATTTCGTCGAGCTGAAATTCAAAGTTAAGACTCTGATTCATCAAACAAAGATCGTCGTTTGTTGAACGCAGCTCTACTTTTGTTGAACTTAATTATGCTAGAATTCTTCTGAGGCAATAACCCTGGAAATAAACCTATGACCCTAGAATATACAAAATGGGTCAATCTAAACATCTTAATAGTAATCCTAGCCCAAATTAGTAATAAGATTCTAACAATCTCCCTCTATTTGGGTGAGGATACTATTTAACAAAATCAAAAGACAAAGCAAAGATATCTGACAGAAATAAAATTTTTAGCAGATATAAAATAAGTGCTTTGAGAATTATAAACATAAACACAGTTATAAGAACATAAAATCAGAAATCAATTGTCTTTCTTAGGAGCATCAGAGGAATATTCTGAAGAAGGTTTAGTGAAGATTAACTTCCTGTTAGGATCTATAGCTTCCTTTTGACTCATCTTCAAATCTTGAGAGCTAATAATCTTCATTGAAGTAGTCCTAGACACCACTGCCTCTGGATGCAAGCTCATGTACTTATCCATATTGAACAAGTTCTTTACTTGATATTTGTCAAGCTCCTTTATTCTATAAGAGGACATAGTTAAGAACTGGGAGGTGTCCTTTCCTTCAGCTTTAGCTTTCTTAATCTGAGATAGAGCAATAAGCTCATTAAATCTGGCCATTCTGAAATTTGGATCCAGTTCTAGATCATAAATTGGTGAAGGAGGCTTCTCTTATTCTGATTATTATGAACTACTTTATCTTGAATGATGCTAACTGCTTTGAGATGTTTGCTATTGCAGACTACTTTCAGAACCTGACCTTGAAGGTCTAGAAAGATGAGAAGAAGTAGGCCTACGAGAAATATTTCCTACTGCTCCTGCTGTTGGAGGAGGAGGTCCTCTACTAGACCTTGGAGGTCAATGATTTCTCTTCATTTTCTTCCTCCTTTTCTGCTTATTTTTAGAATATGTCATCCAATATGGATGGTCTGGTGTAAGAGTAATCCCATGCAAAATATAATAGGGAATGCCAGCTGTAGAGGAAGGTTGAGGAGCAACCATTGCAAGAGCCTTCTTTTTCTTAAACTTCCTTTTCTTAGAATTGGAATCATTTGATTCATCTGATTCTTCATCATAAAAATCTTTTGCAGGTTGATCATATAGATCATCTAGCTATTTAAGCAATTCAGACTGATCAAGAATTTGAACTACTGGCTGTGTATTTACAGTATATGTATCTATTTCTTGTATAAGTACATTGTGATCATCTTGTTCCATATCTTCGAAAAGAATATCATCAAAACATGGCATTGGAGTTTCATCCAAAGCATAACTAGGAGGGGAAGAAACTAGCTCTATAAGATCTATTATATTATCAACTACTACAGTCTCAAGGACTGGATTATTACTGGTAGAAACATCTCTAAGGCTATTCCTTAGTTGTTCTAAAACTAAAGAATCAATTGGGGCAGTATAACATATTCTAGCTTTAGAAAAAATAAGCTAAAAAACTGGAGAATAACTATTGTGCAGAGTATCAAAATCTGATAATAAAGAATTCAAGGTTATTGTGGGATTAATAGAGTCATTCCCAACAGTAATAGCTTCAGGAATAACTGTTAACTCATCTGAAATAAGTGTAAGCATTTTTGAATCTTGAATAACAACTTCTATTGCCGGACTGACCTGAGCTTCTGCTGTTAGAAATGTTAGAGCTTTTTCATGAAACATCTCCCCCTTCATAGATCCAGGGAGACCTGAATCTAGGCCCCCAGAAGAAGGGACAGTAGAGAAAGAGGATAGTTGAGAAGAAAGAACAGAGATAGAAGCAGCAAGAGGAGCTATAACTTCATCTATCCTCTTTTTCAGAGTTGGAGTAATAAATTCAATAAGATTTGATGCAATGGAAGTGAAATCCAAATACATAAACTCAGGAGCAGTTTGAGTAGATGTTGAGGGTGGATTTGGGGTAGAGGAAGATGGATCGGATCTATTTGCACAGATTTGGCATATGGTGAAATCTTGAGGGATCGATGAATAAGGAATGAAATCAGGAATAGTTTCTTCTTGAATAGGGGAGTGAGGTGGAGATAGAGATATATGAATTTGAGGTGAATGAGGTGGAGATAGAGGAAGTAGATTGAAATTAGGTAGAGTAGACAGAAAAGGGGATGAGGGTGAATGATGAATTGGTGATTCTTGATGAAATGAAGTGGATGGTATATCTTCAGATGTAATAGGTGGTATAGGTGACTGAATAGGGGACTGAGGAATGAGGGAGTCATCATGTGGAGTTAATGAATGAACATGAGAATGTTGTGGAGATGATAGGTGAGATAGTGGAGATAGTTGTCTAGGGGAATGGTGTGGAGATAGAGGAGGAGAAGAAATGAGAGGAGCAGAGACTTCTGTTGGGGTTTGGAGAGTGGCTGATATAGCCCTTGTGTTTTTAGAAGCTGCTCTGGAAGATTCAGCCCTTTATGGCTTTGGGATTACCCTCTCCCATCTTCCAAACAAAGCAGAAGTAAGCCTCTTGGATGCATTAATATGGGTGGTCTATGAGACCAGGAGATCAGGGAACTTTGCTTGTAGGAAAATTCGTAGTACCCTACCATAACAGACATCCTTCTTATTAATTCTCTTCTTAATTGAGTTAAATATTATTATTCCCCAATTCACAGATTTCTTATTAAACAAAGCACACGTCAACATAAATTATTGCCTGGTTACATAATCGTGTGTAGAATGTTTTCATAACAAAACTTTACCGACAACATCAGCTATGAATTTATATTTAATAGAAATTTTTTTATTTAACAGGTGGTTAGGGTTTTATTATATATGACCGATTCTATCAAGCATTTCATCAAATTCAGTACTAGATATTTCTATGTCATCTTCTCCATTAACAAAGCAAAAAGCTTCAGAAAGAATTTTTTGTGATAAATTAACCTGATTTCTAGAGATTGATCCAGTAACTATTGTCTGATCAGGAAACCTTGCAGTGTGAATCCACTCTTTGATTTAAGCAACTGGGAGTTTGATCCTGGTGGTCATGAAGTTCTTCAGAGTCTGATCCTCAAACAATTTTAGAATGTCCTGGAATATTTGGTCAGAATGGCGGAAGGAATCCATGTCTATATCGAAACCAACATCAAATTTCATCGCCCAGAGGATTCCTTGAGAAATCGCCATCTTAATGAAAGACAAAGAGATCAAGTGCAAGGGAAAATAAATAAATCACGGGATAGAGTTCAATGAAAACCTAAATATAAGTTTTCAGAAGACAAAAAGATGAACTCTGTCTGAAGAAAAACAAAACATCGAACTCTTGTTCGACGAAAATCCTAAAAAGAAATGCATTTGGTTGATCTCCGGTCAATGAAATTTTTGCGAAAGAAATATATTTCGTCGATCTCTGTTCAACGAAAAATACTTGAAACTAATCCAACGATCTCCATTCGACAAAAGTTTCTAAAGGAAGGTTCATCGATCTCCGTTCAACGAACGATTCACGAAAAGAAAACATTTCGTTGAGCTCCGTTAGACGAAAGGTGTGCAATTCGTCGATCTCAGAAACAAAAATCAAATTAATGATTCACCATTTATCATACATAGCAAATTCAGGAAGAAAAGATGTTTTTTTCATCTAAGGGTTTAGTGAAAATATCTGCCCTTTGTAAATCAGTAGAAATGAAAACAAGATTAATTTTATTTTTGTCTACATTATCTCTAATAAAATGATGTCTTATTTCTATATGCTTAGTCTTACTATGCAGAACTGGATTTTGTGCAATAGAAATTGCACTGCTATTATCACAAAATATGGTTTAATTATTTAAGTGGTACCTATAATCCAGTAATTGATTTTGAATCCACAAAATCTGGGAACAATAACTACCAGCTACCATATATTCAGCTTCAGCAGTTGAAGTAGAAATAGATGTTTGCTTCTTGCAAAACCATGACACAAGCCTATCACCAAGAAACTGACAAGTTCTCGATGTGCTTTTCCTGTTAACTCTGCATCCAACATAGTCAGCATTTGAGAATCAAGTTAATTGAAATTCTTACTCTATTTGATACCAAAATCCTAGATTAGGGCAACCCTTTATATATCTCAAAATCCTTTTAGCTAAAATTAGGAGAGATTCATTGGGATTTACTTGAAACCTAACATAAATACAAGTAGCAAACATTATGTATGGTCTACTTGCTATTAGGTATAATAGAGACCCAATGATGTTCTTATATTTTTTGATCAACATGATTGCCCTGTTCATCATTATCAACTACAACATTAGAGGGCATGGGTGTTTTCATAGCTGAGCCATCTGACATCCCAAATCTTTTAATTAGCTCTTTAGTATATTTAGATTGGGATATAAAAATACCATCAGGAGTTTGCTTCACTTATAAACCAAGAAAGTAGGATAGCTCACCCATGCTACTCATTTCAAACATAGAATGCATTAGGTCAGAAAACCTTTTGCATAGTTTGGAATCAGTAGAGTTAAATATTATATCATCTACATATATTTGAACTAGCAAAATTTTTTTTTATGATGTCTAACAAATAATGTTTTATTTACAATGCCCCTACTAAATTTATTTTCTAAAAGAAAACTAGCAAGAGTCTCATACCAAGCTCTTAGTGCTTGTTTAAGACCATAAAGAGCTTTGTTAAGTCTAAAAACATAAGAAGTGTGAGTTAGAGAGATAAAACCTGGTGGTTGTTCAATATAAACTTCTTCTTTGAGCTCTCCATTTAAAAAGGCACTCTTCACATCCATCTGATATACTGTGAATTTCTTGAATGTTGCATATGCAAAAAAGATCCTAATAATCTCCAATCTTTCAACAAGAGCAAATGTCTGGTCATACTCTATGCCTTACTCCTGTGAATATCCTTGAGCTACCAATCTTGTTTTATTCCTTACAATAATTCCTTGAGCATCCAGCTTATTCCTAAAGACCCGCATTGTTCCAATGACTGGATAGTCTTTGGGTCATGGAACTAAGTCCATAACTCTAAATCTCTCAAACTAATTGAGTTCCTCTTGCATTGTAATGATCCTATGATGATCTTGTTCTGCATCTTTGATGGATTGAGGTTCAATCTGAGAGATAAAACAAGCATGCATCTGATATTTTTTAAATTGATGCCTTGTTTGAACACCAGTTGATATGTATCGAATAACTTGAGTTCTTGGATGATCTCTAAGTATGAGAAGATCAACAGGTAGAGTTAGTTGTTCAACTGTTTGTGGTACTAATTCCTCTGGTGGAATTTCAATTTCCACAATATGTTCAGCATAAATAACATGATTTTCTTCATCACTGTCTTCAATAATCTATTAAGAAGGACGTAATGTATCCTCTTGTGTTAGGTTTAAATCATCCAATTTCTCACATAAATTTGGTACCTGAAAAGATTCTATGGTAGAAACATTTCTCTCCTTATAAAACATATTAGTCTCATCAAAAGTTATATGTACAATTTTTTTCATTTTAAGAGTAGATTTGTTATAAACTCTATAAGCCTTTCTAACATGAGAATATCCAAGAAGTATTCCTTCTGTAGCTTTGGCTTTAAATTTTCTTAAGTATTTCTTGTCATTATTATGAATATAACACTTACAAGCAAAAACTTTTAAATAATTTACTTTTGGTTTCTTAGATTTTAGTAATTCAAAGGAGTATTATCCTTAAGTTTATGTATTAGACTTCTGTTAAGGACATAGTTTGTTGTGCTTACTGTCTCTTCCCAAAAGGATAGGGGCAAGTGAGCATCTGCAAGTAATGTGCCAGCAGATTCAATTAGGGTTCTATTTTTCCTTTCAACTACCCCATTTTGTTGAGAAGTTTTAGGAGCAGAAAAATAATGCCTGATACCTTCCTTCTCACAGAATTCTTGCATCAGAAGAGATTCAAACTCAATTTTATGATCACTTCTAATCAATGCAATTTAAGTAGAGTACTCAATCTTGATGCTCTTAAGAAAATATGTAAGAACTTTAAAGTTATCTGACTTGTTTCTCAGAAAGAATACCTAAGTGAATCTAGAGAAATCATCTATAATAACTAAGGTATATGACTTTCCTCCCAAACTTTGTACTGAAATAGGTCCAAAAATGTCCATATGTAGCAAATACAAAATCCTAGGTCAATCACTTTTAAAGATGGATTTAAAACTCTTTTTAGTTTTCTTGCCTAATTGATAAGCCCTACAGAGTCCTTCCTTCTTGTAAGAACCAGAAGGTAGTCCTCTAACAATGTTGTCCTTAAAAAGTTTAGCAATAGTCCTAAGGATTACATGTCCTAACCTTTTATGCAAAAGTCCACTAGTTTTACTAAACCGATTAAATAAACAGATTTCAGTTTTTGCAGAGTTAAAATTAACTAAGTAGATATTACCTTGTCTAACTCCAGTTAAAACAATTTTATTTAAACTAGAAGTAATTGAACATAAAGATTTATTAAAAGTTACCTGATAACCTTCATCACATAATTGACTTATGGAGATGAGGTTATGCTTGAGACCATTCACATAGGCTACCTTCTTGAAGGTTACTGCTCCAACCTTGACATTTCCATAGCCTTCTGTCTGGACACAGTTTGAGTCTCCAAAGATGACTTTTGGTCCAAGCTTTGCTTTAAAATCCATTAGATTAGTCTTGCTTCCTGTCATGTGTTTTGAGCAACCACTATCTAAATACCACTGTTCCGCTATGGTAGGTAAGTTCTTTACTTATACAAAAACAAATTAGGTGTTCTTGACCCAAGTTACCTTGGGTCCCAATTTTCTTTCATATTGATAATTGGAAATGTAGGAACACTCTGGTTGATCTTTATAACCAAGTGGATGAAATCTCCTAGGAGGGATGATGCACTGAGTAAAGGGGGTTTTATTTTTTTGTTTTTGATTATTATTTTGAAAGGAATTAAAATTTCTGTTTTGAAAAACTGGGTTCGATGAATTATTATTATTTCGTCGAGCTTCGTTCGACGAATAGTACTGATTTTGCAGAGCTCGGTTCACAGAATGATAGTATTCCTTTTCTGCGTTCCACATTCGTTGATCTCTGCTCGACGAATCATATTGATTTCGTCGAGCACCAACTATTGAGTAGTTATACCCAAATTCTGGGTTTAGAGTTCGTTGATCGCCATTCGACGAATAATACTAATTTCGTCAATCTTGGTTCAACAAATTTTGTTGAACATAATTTTTCTGTGAATTTTTATTTTGCTTTGATTCAATCTTTTGTGAAACTTTAGTAATTTATCTGTAATTTGTAGAACTTCTTTTCCTTTAGCTGATATGAAGTTTATAGGGATTGATAAAATATTTTTCTGAATAAGATGAGGCTGACTAGATGAAGTCCCCAATCCTAGTTTGCCACTGAGCCTTGCATCGACTGTGCTTGTGATATCCATCAGTTTGATGCTTCTCCCATTAAGGGATTCTTCAAACATTTTAGCTTCATTTAACTTGTTTTCTAAAGAACCTATTTGTTCATTAGCAATTTTTAAATTTTCTTTAAGTTCAAGGTTTTCTTAAGAAAGATTATCTAATTGAGTTCGTTTCTCTCTGAGAAGTTTTATTTCATTCTCAGATTTAATTAAATCTTTGCAGAGTAACTTGAAATCTAATTTGAACTGATCTGAAGTAAAATCAAAAGTAGATATTACCTGGTCTTCTTTAAATTTTGACACAGGCTCAGAATTACTGCATGATGCATTGATTGCCATCTAATAGATTTCTTTAGCCATTGCTTCTTATTCATCTTCACTTGAGCTGGATGAAGATTCTGAATCAGATTCACTCCAAGTCTCATCAACAAAGCCTCTCTCCTTCTTTTTGTATTTACTGGAAGAAGATTTGTGTGGGTGCTTCTTGTAGTCTTTCTCCTTCATCTTGTCTTTCTTCATATTCTCAAGATATTCTGGAAGGATATGTCTTGGTTTCCTGCAACCATAACAAACTATTTCTTTAGTAGGAGTTTTATAATACCTTGGTTTGTCATCATTTTTGGAAGATCTTCTCCTGAAGTCTTTTCTTGCCATTTTGTAGAATCTCTTAGCCAAGAGACCTATAAGATCTTCATTCTCTGGATATTTTTCTTCTTCTTTTGTTTCTTGAAAAGCAATACTTTTCTCATTACTTACAAGCAGTGAAGACTTCCATTCAGCTTCTATGGTTCTGATGAGCTGCTCATAAGATTTGTGGTTGCCCAATAGGGTTTCTATTGTAATCTCATTTAAGCTTTAGGATTCTTTGATTGGCCAGATCCTTGAATCCCATGTGCTAGGGAAATACACGAGGATTTTATCATTGACTTCTATCAATGTGATGTCCTTCTCTAAGGTTTTCAGTTCATTGATAATGAGGCTGAGTCTTGTGTATATCTCAGCAACTGATTCAGATTCTCCCTTCTTGAAATTCTCATATTGAGAGATCAAGTGGGATCTTTTGTCCTTTCTCTCATCAGCAGATCCAGTAACCATTGTGCTGAGGGAGTTCGAGATGTCCTTTGTTGAAGAGCATTCAACAACCTTCTTCAAAATGTCATCTTACATTGTCTGAGCTAAGATGTTCATAGCTTTGACATCAACAATCTTTGATTCCTTTTGGGCTTCTGTCCATTTTGGAGGTGGTACAACACTTGTACTTGTTGTTGCCACTGGTAGAGGTGAACCTGTCAAGATGTAATTGTAGATATCTTAATCAATAGAGTTCATATAAAGCCTAATCCTTGCCTTCCACAGTGAAAACTTATTAAGATTGCACACAGGAGGTATAGTTCTTGAATATTACTTATTTTGTGCCATGATAAATTTCGATGTAAAAATAAAATCTATCAGATCTTATGGTTCAGGTGTTAGCCTGAAAAACCAAAGAACAAACCTCTGATACTAATTGAAAGTGAGGGATAGATCTACGTTACACTAAAGGGGGGTGAATAATGTATATTAAAATCTTGATTTATTTTTATAGTGAATTTAAAAACTAGTGATATATATAAATAAAGAACAATCACAGCACACAAATAAAGAGAATAACAATCACAGATGATACATGGAAATTTATAGTGGTTCCCCAATAAATCTGGGTACGTCTACTCTTCTACCACCCAAGAAGGAATCAACTACAGGTTTTTGATCGGGTGCCCTGCCACAACAGGATTTTGCTCAGGTGCCCTGCCACCACAAGATCTATTTTCTAAGGGAGATCTATCAACCCTTTGAGCTTTTGATAAGGTGCCCCAAAACCAACTTAAGTATTTTGATCAGGAGACTTAGAAAACAAAAGGATAACTTTTGAAGGGAGTTTAAACCCTGTACATAGTTTATGAAAATAAATAAAAATGATGATGTCTTCTTTATCAATAATCTCTGAGAAGACTAGTGGATGTTAAAGCAGAAAGCTCCCCCAGATTTGAGTAGAGTTTATGATCAGGAGAGGGAGTCCTTTCTTTAGGGTATAAGCCTTCTTGTATCTGAGAGATGGAGACTTTGCACAAGCAGAGACTGAAGATCTAATTCTGTAATAGTATGTGTTGATCTGCAAGTCTCCAAGTAAGTATCTCTAAGTCTGTATATCTAAGTGACTATTTCTGAGTGAGTAACCTTGAGGCATCAATCTTCTACACATATATATAGAGAATGTAGAGAAGAATTCAAACATTTGAATTAGCCGATTCTGAAATGTATGAGGAATTTCTCGAGAATGGTAACTGCCTTGAAAAAAGATTCGATTTAAACTCTGTGATAAATCCATATTTAATGCTTCCTCTAAATAGCTATATTCGTTTGAATATTTGGCATTAAATATCAGCGTTATAGCTTTTTGTAATTAAGCCTTTGAAATTATTCTGCCTTGTGAATATAATCAACCTGAAATTAAGCCTTAAACTATTCTGCCTTCTGTAAACAAAACTGACTAAAACACTGTAATTAATTAGTCGAACTCAACAATCATTTCGTCGACCTGAGCTTGAAGTTTGTCAAAATGAATCTTCTTATTTGTCGACCTGAGCTCAGAGTTGGTCGAGCTTAGCTTGACTTTCGTCGAGCTGAGTTTCTAAGTAGAGAACGAAGTTCATTTACAGGAGCTCAAACTTTGTCGAGCTGAACTTCAGAGTTAAGATTCTGATTCATCGAACTGAGATCGCCGTTCGTCGAACGCAGCTCTGCTTTCGTCGAACTTAATTCTGCTGGAATTCTTCTGAGGCAATAACCCTGGAAATAAACCTATGACCCTAGACTATACATAATGGGTCAATCTAAACATCCTAATAGTAATCCTAGCCCAAATCAGTAATAGGGTTCTAACATGCCGAATGATTAGCTTTTGCACCACGTTTTCCCTTCATGCTTTTGTCATTGCTTTGTTCTTACCCAGGATCCCTCCCGGAGGATTTCACAAAATGCTGGTATAGGAAGCGCTAGTGAGACCAAGCGGAACACAAAGCGTCGAATTATTAAAAATTACTATCCGCACTTCTGCTCTTAGAAAAAACGTCGTGATTGCCATGATTTTCTTTAAATAGATCGGATTACCAACCGCATTTACTTTCATTTGCTCCCATACCTTCATCTTCTTTCTTCTCTTGCGCTCTCATCATTTTCTGCTACCTAAACCTCTCACCTACAAGCTTTATTTCTCCTTCCGCCATCACCCACAATGTCGGGCGAGACTGAGGGTCGCACCAAATTTTCACAAAACTTCGTCGAGCACAACTTCCCCCCTTGTCGATTAAATGAGACAGAGTTCACCTTCATAATTGGAAATTAAATTCTGCCAGAATTCACTGCGTTCAATATCGAAAATGAGGACAGAGTCAACTTCCTACAGGAAGGGGTACTGGCCATACCTCTAGAGCATTTTGTTGGTACCCTTGTTTGGATTTGAGTTTAGTCTTCTCAATTAGTTTCTTGACCCATGATTTATCTATGGTCAAAGGTTAGTTGTAAGATTAGTTTTTCCTCAGTTGTAGAGTTGTCAATTTTCCAGATGAAGATTTGGTTAAGTTGTTTTTGGTTCGACTATGGTCGAACGTCGCTCGACTATCGTATATCAACTGTTCGACGATCGTCTATCAGTTGGTCGACTATCGTCAGTCAGAAGATCGTCTATCTCTAAGTTAGTTCAACTCTTTTTAGCTCGACGATCTGTGGTATCTGCCTCGTCGATCGTCGAACCCCGCTCGGCTTCTTTTGACCAGACAGATTTCTTGATAGTTCAACTATCTGCTTGGATAGTTTAACTATCTGATAGCCCGACTATCTGTTTGATAGTTCGACTATCTGTTTGTTTGATAGTTCGACTATCTGCCTTGATTGTTCAAATATCTGATAGCTCGACTATCTGCTCCGATAGTTCGACTATCTGTTCTATTTTGGTAGTTCGACTATCTGCTCTGATAGTTCGACTATCTGCTCTATGTTGATAGTTCGACCATCTGTTTGATGGATCGACTATCTTTTTGATAGCTATACTATCTGCTTTGATAGTTCGACTATCTGTGTCGTTCGACTATCTGTTCTGATAGGTTGACGATCTCTGTAGTTCGGTCGACGATCTCCGAGGGTCGTTCGACGTTCTTCTGTCTGCCTTTAGTAATTTTGTACTCCTTCTGTTCTATGATTTATTTCCTATTTATTTGGCATATTTTATTAAAGATTATTTCATTGATTTTGTGCAAACATCTCAAGTCAATCTTTGCCCCATCCTTTGTGCATAAGTCAAGCTTTATCTGACAAAGTTTTTTTGTCTTATTAGTTGAAATATCTTTTTGCTTTATCTGCCATGCTGTCCTTTATAGCCGTTAGACACAAAAGTCTTCTCTGGCCGTAAAGAGTTTGGTCTGATGTGACTTTCTCTAGTACTCCTTTTATCAGATTGGATTTGCATCTTCTTAGAAAGCGTTATCCCTTTATAACATATCTGTCTACAGGATATGTTTTGTTTTGTGCTATTTGCAGCCTAGATTGCAGATCTTAGAAGAAGACAAAGTTCAAACAAAGATTAGAGCCGTTACAAAGGCCAATATATAAAGAGCTTCTTTTGAAAGAAGTTTGAAAAACAACAATATATACATAGATAGAGAGATATACTCACGGACACCAAGTCTGGTTGATACAAATATTCATATACAGATTCAATTCAAGAGATACAGCTGTCAGACATTGTTACATTCAACTGAGAAGATCGACCTACTTAATCTCTCTCTTCTTCAATCCTGAGTTCATCCTGTTGCCAGGAACATTCACTCAGAGTCTCAAGAAGAAGAAGAAGAAGGAAGAAAAGCTGTTGAAGAAGAACATCCATTACAAATCAAGAGTCTTCTTCAAGATGCTCCTTCAAGAACTTCAAGACAGCTTTCTATTAAGAGTTCAGAAGAGTTCCTGCACCCTGAAGCAAGACTTCTTCCTTGATATCACTAAGCCAGGGGGAGCCTTGATTCTTTAGAGCTTTCTAGCTCTGTGCAATCCACTTGCTTCTCTAATCTGTTTTAACAATAGAGAAGTCATTCTAACTCTCTCTCAACCTCCTGTATAAAGGGTTATTACTCCCTTCAAAAGTGAACCTTGGTGGCAGGGCACCTGATCAAAAACCTGTGTTTGATTTTGAGCTCCTGATCAAAAGCTCAAAGGGTCTACTTGATCTACCTGAACCAGATCAGTTGGTGGCAGGGCACCTGAACAAAAACCTGTAGTGGATTCCTACCAGGGTGGTAGAAGAGTGGACGTACCTATTTAGAGGGAACCACTATAAACCTCTTGTGTCGTCTGTGATGCTTCATTTACTTATTGTACTGTAGTTGTGAATATAAATAACAAGGATTGCTAGTTGCTGTGATAGGACAAAAGCTCAACTGTAATTACAGTTAGCTTTCTCTTGTGCACTTCACTTTGTGTTAGGCTCTAGGGTTTCAAATCTCTATAAACTCATTCCGCAAATTAACTCTAAGGGAGTTGAGTAGGGTGTCATAATTTTTGAATACTCTATTCACCCCCCTCTAGAGTTATATCTATCCTCACTTTTAATTGGTATCAGAGGGAGGTTGACTGACTGTACAGGCTAACACCTGAGTCACAAGATCCTGATAGATACCAAGTTTATAGACATTCACCTCATGGACCAGTACAAGGATTATTCAAGCACCAGACCTCCAGTATGCAATTTAGCTAAGTTCAGTATCTCGAAGGCAAGAATAGTGTTATATATGAATTCTATTGATGAAGATATTTTTTCTTCTATTTTGACAGGACCTCCATCACCACCTGCTGCAATCACTGCTACAATATCTACAAATCTCAGTGCAGTGCCACCTCCAGACTACAATGATGCTTAAAAGAAAGCAAAAGTAGCTGATGCTAAAGCAATGAATATTCTGGCTCAGACTATGTCTGATGAAACCTTCTAGAAAGTGGCTGATTGCACTTCTGCAAAAGCCATGTGGGACTCATTGAACCAGATTGTAGCTGGTTCAGCTTATGAGAGGAAGGACAGAAGTTCCAACCTTATATCCCAATATGAAAACTTCAAGAAGACTGAAGCTGAATCAGTTAAAGGAATGTACACTAGGCTCAGCTCAATCATCAATGAGCTGAGAACCCTTGATAAAGAGATAACATTGACAGATGTCAATGATAAGATACTTATGTGCTTCCCCAGCACATGGGATCTGGCCCATCAAGGAGGCCAGAAGTATAACTTAAATCTCAACTGAAGCCCTCCTTGGAAAGCTCAAATCTTTTGAGCAAGTTCTAAAGTCCAGGGAAGCTGAAGCTGAAGCTAAGACTCCAACTCCAACAAGGAAAGAGCAAACTCTTGCTCTCAAAGTTGCTGATGCTTTTGAAGGAAGCCAATCTAATGAGGAGCTGATGGCACTCTTTGCCAAAAGGTTTCTCAAGATGGGCAGAAAGGACTTCAGAAAGAAGTCTTCAAGATATGAAGATAAACCAAGGTATGACAGATCTCCTGCTAAAGAAATTATCTGTTATAGTTGCAGGAAACCTGGACACATTCTACCAGAGTGTCCAGAGGAAAAGAACAAAGAAAAGAGAAAAGAAAAAGAACATCACAAGAAGCACTCCAAATCCTCGTCCTACAAAAATAAGAAGAAGGAGAAAAGGATTTGTTGCATAGATCTGGAGTGATTCAGATGAGGAATCTCCCTCCTCAAGCTCCATTGAAGATGAGGAAGAGAGGAAGGCAAAGGAAAGCTTCCTTATGGCAATTGATGCCTGCAGCAATCACTCAGCTGCAGAGAGTTCTGATGATGATGAAGAAATGCCTATAGAAGATCAGGTATTATCTTCTTATGATTTTTCTTCTGCTGAATTTAAATCTTAATTTAAATCCCTTTGTTTAGATTTAATTAGTTTAGAAAAAGAAATTAAGGAGCTTAGAAATAGGATAGCAGAATCAGAAATCCTCTCCATTGAAAATGTTAGGTTAGAAGCAGAACTCACTAAGTCCAGTGAAAAAATAAAATTTATTTAAAATGAAATAGCTAAGTCAAAAAGATTAGAAGAATCTCTAAATGGTAGAAGCCTTAAGCTACTAGAGATCACTAACATGACAAACACTAGGTCAGGTAATAATAAGCTAGGCTTAGGAGCATCATCAAGTGAACCCCCATTGGTTCTTAAAAATCATCTTTCAACTCCAGTAAACTTTATTTCAGCTGATGGAATAAAGAATACTGAGCAAGTAAATCTAGTTAACAAAGCCTTAAATAAAGCTAAGAGAGAAAAGAGGAAGCAAAAATTTAAGAAACTACAAAAGTCATCGAACCGCTCTCGACGATCGAAGGCTCAATGGTCGAACGATGATCGACGATCTGAGCATCGATCGTCGAACAATGATCGACGATTTCAATATGATTTTAAAAATAATCACCTGAACCTTAGAAATCCAAATGTAAATAAAAACCCTAGGTTTATTGACCCATCAACTACATGGAGCATTCCACCTAGGAGATCCTATCCCTTAGGATATAAACCCCAACCTGCTTATTCTTTTATTTCAAGCTTTCATTATGTGAAGAATAATGGACCCAAGGTTGTCTAGGTCCACAATGTCTAACTGTTTAATTTGCAGGTGAAGACCTATCCAATTACTAAAGATAAATGGTATTTGGATAGTGGCTATTCCAAACACATGACAGGAAACAAAGAAAATCTATCAAGATTCAAGGCCAAGCTTGGACCAAAGGTGATCTTTGGGGATTCAAGCTGTGGTCAAACTGAAGGATATGGTAGGATTACAATTGGAGCAGTAACATTTAAAAGGGTTACATATGTAACTGGACTGAAGCACAACCTAATCTCAGTAAGCCAGTTATGTGATGCAGGTTATCAGGTATCTTTCACTAACACTCTCTGTAATATTACTTTAAATAGTAATGTTGTGTTAGTAGGCATTAGACAGGGTAATATTTATTTTGTAGATTTTAACTCAACTCAATCTGAAATCTGCCTGTTTAATGAAGTAACAAATAATAACACCTTATGGCATAGGAGGCTTAGCCATGTTAACCTCAAGAACATATCTAGGTTATCTAAATACAACCTTGTTAGAGGTTTACCTTCTTGCCCCTACAAGAAGGAAAGCCTATGCAAGGCTTGTCAATTAGGCAAGTAAACCAAAAACTCCTTTAAATCTGTAAATAAAAGTGATTCACCTAGAATCCTGTCTTTATTACATTTGGACCTTTTTGGCCCAATAAATGTACAGAGTCTAGGAGGGAAGTATTACACTTTAGTGATTGTAGATGACTTCTCTAGGTTCACTTGGGTGTTCTTCTTGAGAATTAAGGCTGATAACTTCAAAGTTCTTACAGATTTTCTGCTATGTGTGCAGACTGAGTATTCTACTCATGTGGCCTTGATAAGAAGTGATCATGGTACTGAGTTTGAGTCTCTTCTCATGCAAGAATTCTGTGAGAAAGAAGGTATCAAACATAGCTTCTCTGCTCCTAGAACTCCCCAACAAAATGGGGTAGTGGAAAGGAAGAATAGAACCCTGATTGAAGCTGCTAGAACATTATTGGCAGATGCTAACATGCCTCTCTCTTATTGGGCAGAAGCTGTTAGCACAGCTAATTATGTCTTGAACAGATGTCTTATACACAAGCTTAAGAGTAAAACTCCTTATGAGTTGCTTAAAGGAAAGAAACCTAAAATTAATTATTTGAGAGTCTTTGGTTGTGTAGTGTATATTCACAATAATAACAAAGAATACCTTAGAAAGTTTGAAGCAAAAGCTTCAATGGGAATTTTTCTTGGATATTCCCAAGTAAGCAAAGCTTATAGGGTGTTTAACAAATTATCATCTAAAATAGAAGAGTCTGTGCATGTTTCTTTTGATGAGTCAAAGATGTTTTACAAGGAGAAGGAAACTTCTCCTTCCTCAAGCTCATTGCAGGTACCAGAATCATGCAAAGATGTCACTCAAGAGATTCTCCATCTATCAACTCTTCATATCACTGATTCGGACAGTGATGAAGACACTGTGGAAGCAGTTACTGTACCACCAACAGTTGATCCAATTCCTCAGAAGGAATTAATCCCAACTATTACTGAAGATTACATCCCACCTGCAGATATTGTCACACTTAGAGATCATCCTACATCTCAAGTGATTGGTGACATATTAGCTGGTGTGCAAACAAGACATCAATTAAGACAGGATGTGATGCATGCTTGTTTCCTTTCACAAATTGATCCCCTCACCATAAAAGATGCTGAGCTAGATCCCACTGGATCATTGTTATGCAAGAGGAGCTTAATCAATTTGAAATATGTAAAGTATGGACTTTTGTTCCAAGACCTAAAAGCCAACTGATCATAGGCACCAAGTGGGTGTTTAGAAACAAGTTGGATGCAAATGGAATTATTTTAAGGAACAAAGCTAGGCGTGTAGCTCAGGGCTACAGACAGGAGGAAGGTATAGACTATGACCAAACCTTAGCCCCTGTTGCAAGGCTAGAGGCAATAAGGATCTTTCTAGCCTATGCAGCCTATATGAAGTTTAAGGTGTTTCAAATGGATTTCAAGAGTGCATTCCTAAATGTTGAGCTAAAGGAAGAGGTGTTTGTTGAACAACCTCCTGGTTTTGTCTCTTCAACTCAACCCTCATTTGTTTACAAGTTGCAAAAAGCTCTTTATGCACTTAAACAAGCATCCAGAGCCTGGTATGAGACTCTAGCTAGTTTCCTGTTAGAGCAAACCTTTGTTAGGGGAGTAGTTGATAGAACTCTTTTAGTTAAGCATCACAAGGACACCATCCTGTTAGTTCAAGTTTATTTGGATGATATTATTTTTGGCTCCACTGATCCCAAACTTTGCAAAAAGTTCTCTGACCTGATGCATTCTAAGTTTGAGATGAGTAGTATGGGTGAGCTGTCTTACTTTCTTAGTCTCCAAGTAAAGCAAGATGCTGATGGCATCTTCATCTCCCAATCCAAATATGCCAAGGAATTGGTAAAGAAGTTTGGGATGGCTGATGCTTCAGCAATGCATACACCTATGGCTACTAATGCAGTTATAGATTCTGATGATCAGGGTAAGCCAGTTAATCAAAAAAACTATAGGGCCATTGTTGGTTCCCTATTGTATTTAACTGCAAGTAGACCAGATATAATGTTTGCCACATGCCTATGTGCTAGATTCCAGGTCAACCCCAAGGAATCTCATTTGATTCTTCTCAAGAGAATTTTGAGATACCTGAAGGGATGTCCAAATTTAGGACTATGGTACCCAGCTGAATTAGAATTTGAGTTAATTGGATACTCTGATTCTGACTATTCTGGTTGTAGAGTTGATAAGAAAAGTACCTCAGGAACATGTCAGTTCCTGGGAGAGATATTGGTCTCTTGGTTCTGTAAGAAATAGGCTTCTGTCTCAACTTTAACTACAGAGGCTGAATATATAGCAGCTACTAGTTATTGTTCACAGATCCTATGGATTCAAAACCAGCTTTTGGATTATGGGTACATACACTAGAACACCAAAATCATGTGTGGCAGTACCAGTGTTATCTCCATTGCACAAAATCCCGTGCACCACTCTAGAACCAAGCACATTGAGATTAGACACCATTTCCTGAGAGATTGTGTGGAAAAGAACAAGATCAGCCTTGAGTTCATATCCACTGACCTTCAGAGAGGTGATATTTTCACCAAGCCCTTAGATGAACAGAAGCATCTGTTCTTTTTGGTTCAACTAGGCATAATAAATGGAAAAGACTAAGTGTGACTTCTGCCTTATTGAGATCTATTTGAAGATCGTCGAACGACGTTTGATGATAGTCGAACAGGTCGAGCCTATCGTCGACCTATGGGTGACGACGGCTTGTTTGTTTGTGAAGACAGAAATAGTCGAACGATTGATCGACTACTCTGCTTCAGGAAACGATCTTCGAACGACCGTTTGACTATCGTCTCCAGTATCCGTTAAAATAGATCGACGATTACTGTTTTAATATAAAACCGATGGTCGACCTAGGTTAAGAGATTGTCTTTTTAGTAGTCGACAGAGCTCGTCTTTTCATATTCCGTTTTTCTGCTTGAGCTCTACCCCGCGCCTTCTGCCGTTTCTTCTTCGTCGTCCTCTCCAACCAAATCAATTGCGGTTGCTCCACCTCTCCTGACAGCGATGAAGTTTGACGCCGTTTCAGCGTGGATTTCGACTCGTTCAGCGCTTGTGAAGCGGAGATTATAGAGATGCTACAGCTCTGCAAGGATCAAGGTTTAGAAAAGCTGATGTCAACAAGGATCAAGATCAACATCCCAGAGATCAAAGAATGGATTTACTCTTCGTCTTCCGATGACGAATCCATGACCGGGACAATATGTGGCGAAGAGGTAATCCTGACTCCTGCCGTTCTGACTGAAATTTTTTGATTATTGAATGGACAAGAAGAATATGACCAAGATATTCAAGAATATGGAAGAATGCTCGTAGAGCTAGGACCTGCTGAGGGAATTCCTACAAAGTTGCTGAAAGTGAACTTCCCTTTGAGGATAAAGTTCTTAGCTGAACTTGTTGGAAAAGTGTTGTTAGGTAAGCACTCGGCTCATGACAATATAACCAGGCAGCAGTTTGCCTTGATGAGTGCAATTATCAATAAGAAAGAGTTAAATTGGGCAGGGATAATGTTTGATTTGATAAGAAAGAAGAACAGCAAGAAGGAAGTAACCCTTGGAAGGGTAATAAGAATTTTCCTAAAAGAAAAATATCCTCAACTGTTTGGTACAGTTGCAAATTCCATAAATGCTAGTAAGAAAATGGATCCCACCTTATTTGTTAAGTGGAAAAGGAACATTCAGAAGCCTTCACCAGCTGGGGTAGCTCCTGTTTTATCTGAGAGCACAAGGACTGTATCAGTCACTCCCCACCTACCTAAAGAAGGCTCTTCCATTCCTCCCATTACTTCTACTTCTACATTACCATCCACTTCTACTGAAGTGCCATCTACTTCTGCATTACCATCTACATCCACTGTCTCTCTTCTACTTGATTCCTCTACTATTCTCCATGTATCACCACTAGCATCTCCACTCCCTTCACATCTTGCTAGGATTTCTCATCCTAGTTTTGATTTGTTAGCTTCTGAGACTCTCCCAACTGCACCTCAGTCACCAATTTCTCATTCAGATCATATTGATCTTTCTGCATCCACTCATCAATCCACAGTTCACAACATATCTCATCAGGAGACCACCGTCCCTGATTATCTTCCATCTACTGAGCTTCCCCCATCCACATCATTTAAAATAACTCCAGCTTTCATTGCAAACATCCTGGAGCTAATTACTCCTTCAATCAAAACCATGATTGAAGAAGCAATTGCCCCTCTTGTTTCTACCATCTCTTCCCTGTCATCCTCCATCATAGCTCTCTCTAAGTCTGCTAAGCCCTCTTCAGTAAGGGGCCTGACTTCAGTATCTACTGAAATCAGGCAGGGGGATATGTTTGAGGAAGATGCCTCAGGACTGCCCCTTGTTACTCTTCCAGCAGATCCCCAAGCTGAAATTCAAAAAGAGACAGCAGTTCCAGTTGACATTACAACATCTGCAGAACCAGAACCAGTTTAGAGGCCATCTGATATTATAATGGAAGCAGAATTTGCCTTCAAAGTGTGCCTTGAAGAAGCCTCCACTCTCTTAGTTGCTCTATTCCTAGAAGGAGTCATTACCTCCTTTCTAGATGACTTGTGGGAGTTAGAAAATTCTGAAGAAAATTCTGAAGGTAATTCATTTACTCAATTTCTTGACATGTTAACTGACATGCTAGCCTGTGAATACCTGGAAGGGATGTTTCGATACCATTTAGAACACCTTTGTGTCCCTTTGGTTTCAGATCTAGTTCAAGAAGTTCAAGCTGCTCAAGAACCTGCTCCAGAACCAGCTCCAGAACCAGCTCAAGAACCTGCTGTTCAAGATCCTGTATCTACTCCTCCAGCTCAGATAGCTGTGCAAGATGATCAAGAAAAAGTTTCAGATGATCAAGAAGAAAAATCAACAGTCTGGGATGACACCCCAGGACTAGATTTGGATACTCTTCTAGCACAGGATGCCTTAGAAGAAGAAAGAGAGAAAGCTGCATTAAAAGCCAAAGAACAAGCTGAGCAAGAGGCTTTTGACTCTTATGATCAACCTCCATCATCTCATTCTGATGATGAGGATGATTCTGATGAATCAGAAAATTCTAAGAAGAAGAAAGCAATAAAAAGGAAAAGGAAAGCTGATGCTCCTCCTCCTCCTAATCCTGATCATGATGTTCCCTATTACATACTGAAAGGGATAGATCCCAAGTCTAAAGAATATCAACATTGGATGGGATTATCTAGAAACTAATAAAAGCAGAAAAAAGAAAAGCAAAAGATACGAAAGTCCAGCTCCAAAGTGGAATCCTAGAGGCCCTCCTCCTCCACCTCCAAGTGCAGGAGCATCTGGAAATGTATCTGCCAATCCATCAGCCCCTTCTGCTAGATTCACTCTATCTCAAGCACATCAAAGAAGAAGCAATACAGGATATCAAAGCAGATCTCAATCTGGACATCAAAGACAAGATGCTGTTACAAAAGAGCAAGTGAAGGAGATATTATATCAGAAGCCAACCTTTTCTCCTCCTCCTTCACCCAAGAGGAAAGCATCACCTCCAAAAGAAAGCAAAAGCATACCATCCAAAAAGCCAGCTCAAACAAAGAAAACTGATTCAAAAGGAAAAAGTATTATTCACTCTAAAAAATCAAGTAAAAAATATGCAGAGTTTTCTCCTCCACCTTCTCTAGTTATTCAAGAAAATAAAGAGCCAGCTGCAAGTATGCTAGAACTCTCTACAAAATTCAAAATTGTAAAACCTTTAGATCCAACCGGTGATAATGAATATGAAAGCCAAGAGCTTAATCCTGATTTCAGGATGGCCAGATTTCTCGAACTAGTTTGATCAGCTCAAATCAGACAGGCCAGAGCTGAAGGAAAAGATATTACAGGCTTAACTACTATGTCTAAATTTAGAAAGAAGGAGCTAGATAAATTCCAGGTCAGACCTGAGGTCTTTGATCCTTCTAAGTAAATGGAAAAGCACCCAGAAGCAGTAGTGCCAAGAACAGGAGAATCTAAAATCATTGGAGAACAAGATTTAAAGATATCAAAGAAGGAAGCTCTAGATCCTTTCAGAAAAATTTCTTTTCTTCCTGGTTCTTCTGTATTTAAATCAGATTCTGATGCTACTTAAGTTTTATGTATTGACAGTATGTTTATTTGTCTATTTGATTGATGCAATTTGTTGCTTAGGTGTTTCTTTTCCTGAGTTATATTTATTTCCAGTAGTTTTTGTTTTGAGAGACTTAACCCAAATAGGGGGAGATTGTTGGTACCCTAGTTTGGATTTGAGTTTAGTCTTCTCAATTAGTTTCTTGACCCATGATTTATCTATGGTCAAAGGTTAGTTGTTAGATTAGTTTTTCCTCAGTTGTAGAGTTGTAACCTTTCCAGATTAAGATTTGGTTAAGTTGTTTTTGGTTCGACTATGGTCGAACGCCGCTCGACTATTGTCTATCAACTATTCGACGATCGTCTATCAGTTGGTCGACTATCGTCAGTCAGCAGATCGTCTATCTCTGAGTTAGTTCAACTCTTGTTAGCTCGACGATCTGTGGTATTTGCCTCATCGATCGTCGAACCTCGCTCGACTTCTTTTGACCAGACAGATTTCTTGATAGTTCAACTATCTGCTTGGATAGTTCAACTATCTGATAGCTCGACAATCTGTTTGATAGTTTGACTATCTGCCTTGATAGTTTAACTATCTGATAGCTTGACTATCTGCTCTGATAGTTCGACTATCTATTCTGTTTTGGTAGTTCGACTATCTGCTTTGATTGTTCGACTATCTGCTCTGTGTTGATAGTTCGACCATCTGTTTGATGGATCGACTATCTTTTTGATAGCTCGACTATTTACTTTGATAGTTCGAATATCTGTGTCGTTCGACTATCTGTTCTGATAGGTCGACGATCTCTGTAGTTCGGTCGTTCGACGTTCTTCTGTCTGCCTTTAGTAATTTTATACTCCTTCTATTCTATGATTTATTTCCTATTTATTTGGCATATTTTATTAAAGATTATTCATTGATTTTGTGCATACATCTCAAGGCAATCTTTGCCCCATCCTTTGTGCATAAGTCAAGCTTTATCTGACAAAGTTTTTTTGTCTTATTAGTTGAAATATCTTTTTGCTTTATCTGCCATGCTGTCCTTCATAGCCGTTAGACACAAAAGTCTTCTCTGGTCGTAAAGAGTTTGGTCTGATGTGACTTTCTCTAGTACTCCTTTTATCAGATTGGATTTGCAGCTTCTTAGAAAGCATTATCCCTTTATAGCATGCCTGTCTGCAGGATATGTTTTGTTTTGTGCTATTTGCAGCCCAGATCGCAGATCTCAGAAGAAGACAAAGTTCAAACAAAGATTAGAGCCGTTACAAAGGCCAATATTTAAAGAGCTTCTTTTGAAAGAAGTTTGAAAAACAACAAGATATACATAGATAGAGAGATATACTCACAAACACCAAGTCTGGTTGATACAGATATTCATATACAGATTCAATTCAAGAGATACAGCTCTCAGACATTGTTACATTCAACTGAGAAGATCGACCTTCTTCATCTCTCTCTTCTTCAATCCTGAGTTCATCCTGCTGCCAGGAACATTCACTCAGAGTCTCAAGAAGAAGAAGCAGAAGGAAGAAAAGCTGTTGAAGAAGAACATCCATTACAAATAAAGAGTCTTCTTCAAGCTGCTCCTTCAAGAACTTATAGACAGCTTTCTATCAAGAGTTCAGAAGAGTTCCTGCACCCTGAAGCAAGACTTCTTCCTAGATATCACTAAGCCAGGGGGAGCCTTGATTCTTTAGAGCTTTCTAGCTCTGTGCAATCCACTTGCTTCTCTAATCTGTTTTAATAATAGAGAAGTCATTCTAACTCTCTCTCAACCTCCTGTATAAAGGGTTATTACTCCCTTCAAAAGTGAACCTTGGTGGCAGGGCATCTGATCAAAAACCTGTGTTGGATTTTGAGCTCCTGATCAAAAGCTCAAAGGGTCTACTTGATCTACCTGAACCAGATCAGTTGGTGGCAGGGCACCTGAACAAAAACCTATAGTGGATTTCTACCAGGGTGGTAGAAGAGTGGACGTACCTATTTAGAGGGAACCACTATAAACCTCTTATGTCGTCTGTGTTGCTTCATTTACTTATTGCACTGTGGCTGTGAATAGAAATAACTATGATTGCTAGTTGCTGTGATAGGACCAAAGCTCAACTGTAATTACAGTTAGCTTTCTCTTGTGCACTTCACTTTGTGTTAGGCTCTAGGGTTTCAAATCTCTATAAACTCATTCCGCAAATTAACTCTAAGGGAGTCTACTAGGGTGTCATAATTTTTGAATACTCTATTCACCCCCCCTCTAGAGTTGTATCTATCCTCACTTTCACATTTTGAGGTAGGGTTCTGCCCCCCCCCCCTTTGTCCGGAAGTGCGACATGCCCTCCGATACTATGGAGTGGTCCCGATGCAACTCAATCCAAACTCTATCGCACTGCTAGTGGATTTTGCTTACTACAGGCGTGCGAAAAGGATTGAGTTCAACGTTCCCATTTTCCGTAAACTGCTCAACTTCCAGGAAAAGAGCAGAATCATCTTATTTTCGGGGCAGACGATCAAGACTATCGTTCTCATAATTAAGAACCACAACTGGGCCTAGAACTTTGTCTTCATGTCCGGGAGCTTCGACAATGTCCCCCTCTCGCCAGTCCAGTATGATGCGGCGACCTACCGTCCTCCGGGGCTTGTGGACGCAAGATGGCCCTCCTCTTAATCTTCAGGACCAAGAACTTCTATGTCAAGTTCATGCGCAAAATCTAACTCCCTTCTGCCAGTCCCTGTCGGCGAAGGTACCATTCCGCCTTACCCATTTTATCTTACTCAACAAAAAATTTAGTCATTATGACTGTTATAGGTGAGCGGGAGATACCCCTCCACCAACCATTTGACGACGCTAGGGGTCTTGCCGCCACCCTAAATCTCACCAAATTCGCAGCTCTCGCATTCTTGAATAAGCCTGACTCTTCCTCCCAGCTGAGCGCCCGGGAGCGGAAGCCTGATGGTCCCTCTTTCTCCTCTTCCAAGAAATCGAAACCCTCTGCGATAGACAAGGGCAAATCTTTCGCCGAGACCCCAGCCGAAGCCCCTCCTGCCACGGGTGAAAAAGATGTCGCCGCGCAGGTTGCTACTACCTTGAAGGTGGTTCTCGCCAAACCGGTGCCATGAGGGCATCTGAATTTTTGCTTGGGTGGGAAGAACTTAGATGAAGAGGGCCAACCCCTCTTGTACTGGGACCCGAAAACCAACCGGGTCTCGATCTCCTCGCTCCTTCCCTCATGGATGGAGCAGAAAACTAGCAGTAGTGAAGCCTTCTCGCTCGGCTTTGGGCTCTACAGTAGAGTGGATGCGAGCATGTATGACCAGGAGTCAACCAATGCTCTCGCCCACGAAGATGTTCGAGCCCAACTGCGAACATTCGAGCTTACGCACATGTCCGCCTGCTATAGCCTCAGTCTAGAGCGCAACCTGGGCGAGGCGTTCAAGATGCGGGATTTCACCACTACCGAGGCTGCCACCCTGAAGGTTGACCAGGAGGCCTCTCAGAAACTTGTCGCCCTCCGCCCAATGATTGAGGTTTGTGAAACTTTAGACTCCTTCCGCCTCATGACCTCCCTTCATTTACCACATTAATTCTAAACGAATTTCTTACAAGATTGCGCCAAAGTCTAGCTATCGTGTGCACGCGAGGCTGCCCTTAGAAGCGAGATCATGTTGCTGAAGGCTGAGCTTAAACACATGTAGGAGGCCAAGGCACCTGTTATACTACCACCGGTCGGGAATTTGAAATGCCACCAATATTCTAATTATGAGATTAAAGTGATGATGCAGGAAAATGCACAGGAGGCGACCAAGTGCGTGATCCAGGTGTTGCGGGATTCCAGATTTCTGAATGACGGTGGCGAGATGCTCACGCCGCACGGGATCCTCCCCTGGCTATTTGATCTCATCCCTAATCCCGCGAGAGAGGATGACTCCCTGGTGAGGATGATGTAGTAGTCCTGGGTGAGAGTGACGGGTCGACTGACGAATCCTCCAGCGAGGCGTCAAGCGACTCTTCCTGAAGAGCTTTCCGCCTTTTTGTTTTTAACTTGTAATTTTTTTTGTAATTTTTTTTATAAATTTCTGTAAGGGGCGAGATCCCCCAAGCGAATATAACAACTTTGATGCTATCGTCTTATATATATATATATATATATATATATATATTTGCATCCCGCATTTTATCTTCCGCGAATAAATCTGCACCTTTGCGCAAGCCCTAGGCTCTTAGGTGATGACCGCCACCCATTCGAAAGAGAGTAAATTCTATTGAGGGGCTTGCCGAGAGCCCTACCGAGAGGGACCTGCTGTATGGGACATGACAAAAGTCCTGCCAAGAGGGACATGTTGTAAGGATGGTGCCAATACGGTTCTAGATTACCCCATCCCTACTCAGGATAAGCTTTAGCCATCTGAAAACCTGTTTTTGAAATGCTCGGTAATCCTCCTCATGAGTTCAACGGACCTGCCAGCTAAATGAGAGCCTGACAGTGGGATAAGCTTTAGATTCAATCACTCTCAGAAGTATACATCTTGCCTTACCCCCCCCCCCACACGAGCCTATGACCCTACCAGCTAGTGAGACCCTGGATAGTGGGTCTACTTGGGGCTGAGTGCGCCTTACGGACATGCCAGCTAATGGAATCCTGGATAGCGCGATCCTCTTGGGGTCTTTCAAAATCACAAACTTTTCCTTTTCAACCCAAACGAGCCTATGACCCTGCCAGCTAGTGAGAGCCTAGACATCGGGTCTACTCAGGGACGAGTGCACCTTCCAGCCCTGCCAACTAATGGAAGCCTGGACAGCGGGATCCTCTTGGGGTTTTCAAAATCACAACCTTTTTCCCTTTCCCCCCAAGCAAGTCTACGGTCCTGCCAACTATTGAGAGCCTGGATAGCTGGTCTACTCGGGGCCGAGTGTGCCTTCCATCCCTGCCAGCTAATAGAAGCTTAAAAGTGGGATCCTCTCGGGATTTTCCCTTACCCCCAAGCGAGCCTACAACCCTTCCAGCTAGTGAGAGCCTTACATCGGGTCTACTCGAGGCCAAGCACGCCTTCCAGCACTGCCAGCTAATGGGAGCTTGGACAACAAGATCTACTCGGGGTCTTGCAAAACACCGACACATTGCAACCTGGAGAGAAGTAATTTTTAAAATATCATATCAACAATGAAATACACAATTTTACCCATCCTAAGGGTAGAAGCGTTTCAGGTCATCGCCACTCCAAGTGCGGCTGATGGAAACCCCTTCCACATTATGGAGGTGGTATCTCCCCGACCACAGGGCCTTCTCTACTATGTAGGGACTTTCGCAGTTAGCATTGAGCTTTCCAACGACCGCTGACATTCCGGCGGCATCGACCTTATTTAAGACAAGATCTCCCTCTTTGAACTGCTTTATTCGGACATTCTTATTGAAGTACTTGGCCATCCTTCATTTAATCTCCTCCTACTAGACGGAGACCACATTGCGAAGCTCCACTACAATGTCTAGTTAGAGCCACAACTACCCATCTTTTTATTCCCTCCATTCCTCGTCTCCCCTGCTAGCGGCCACGACTCACGGCGTATGAACCTCAAATTCCACAGGCAAGACCGCCTCACACCCATGCGAGAGTTTGAAGGGGGTCTCTCCAGTGGCATATTGGGGGTCATCCGTAAGGACCACAACACCGAGGGGAGTTGCTCCACCCAACTCCCCCTTAAGTTCTCTACCTTCTTCTAAAGCAGGTTGATGATAATTTTGTTGGCCGCCTCCATCTGGTCGTTGCTTCTTGGATGGTGGATGGAGGGAAACCTATGTTTAATCCACAGCTGGGTGTAGAAGCTGATGAACTCTTTGCTTACAAACTGGGGTCCATTGTATATGATGATGGCTTAAGGAAACCCATGTCGGTAGATGATCTCCCCCATACAAAATTTTTGATGACCTGGGAAGTTATCTTGGCCAACCCCTTGACCTCCAACCATTTTGATAAATAAGAAATTATCACTAGAAGAAACCTTCTCTGCCCGCTTGCTGGGGGAAAAGGCCCAACCAAATACATCCATCAGATTGAGAAAGGACATGGCGCCGTGATACTTCAAAGCTTTTGGTCGGGCAAGAGTTGGAGAGGGGCGTAAAGTTTACATTTTTGACACCGCCTTGCGAACTCGACCGTATCCTTTCTCAGGGATGGCCAAAAGTACCCCTACCAGACCACCCTTTCCTCCAAAGTCCTGCCTCCTGAATGACTGCCACATTCGCCCGAGTGCACTTCTTCTAGAATCTGCGGGATTTTATCCTCCACCAGGCATCGTGCCAGAAGCCCTAACAACATCTTCCGATGCAACCCTCCTTCGTGCATTAGGTAATGTGTTGATTTATGCCTAAAGCCTTTCAAATCTTTGGTACACTTAGGGAGTTTACCAGTAGTCAGAAATCTACAAAGGGATCCATCCATAAGGGCCGCCTATCCACTTCCATAAACTCTCCCTCCTCGATCGCCGGGTTGAATAACTCAGTCAAAGTTCCTCTACTCCAGGGGCCAAAATTAGTAAATCGGTTGGCTGCTGCACTCTCCTCCCTAGAGACATATTGGATTGAGAATGTCTAGAACCCGCCTACGATTACCCTTGCCCTGGATAAGTATTTTATGAGGGTAGTATCCCTAGCCTCATACTCACCCCTAATCTGCGACGCCACCACCAACAAATCCGTCGACACTTCTACATCATGTACCCTGAGTTCTTTGGTCAGTTGCAGCCGTACTATGACGGCCTCATACTCCGCCTGATTATTTGTGATAGGGAAGTGTAAGACCACAACCTGCTCTATGGTAACCCCCTAAGGGCTTACCAACACTACCCATCCCCCCAGGGAATTCTTCCCCGAGGCTCCATCGACCAACACCTTCCAAGCCTCCTGCGGTGGCAGCTTATCACCCTCTATGTTGACGAGGTAGTCGGCCAAGAAATTGGCCACTACTTACACTTTGATTGAGAGTCGCGACACAAAAATGATATCAAATTCACTTAGCTCGATGGACCACTTTGCCATCCGCCCCGAATGTTCCACCCCTTTGAAAATCTTATGGAGGGGATGGTCTGTCACTAACTTGATTGAGTGGACCTGAAAGTATGGCCTGAGCTTCCTAGCTGAGATGATAAGGGAGAAGGCCAGCTTCTCTAGGATGGGGTAATGGAGCTCAGCCTTCTTCAAGATACTGCTGACGTAGTAGATGGGTAACTGCTTCTTCCCTTCTTCTCTTACCAGGACAGACATTACGGCCTCCGCCCCTACCCCGATGCACAAAGCTAGGTCCTCCCCCTCCCTCGGGCTCTAAAGAAGCGGTTCTTGGGAGAGTTTACCCTTCAATGCTCGGAAAGCGTCTTCGCATTCCTTCGTCCACTCGAACTTCTGATTTCCCCACAACACCCTAAAGAAATGTGAGCATTTCTCCCCAGCTCGCGAGAGGAATATACTTAGCCTGACAAGCTTACTCGTCAAATGCTGAACCTCCTTGACATTGCGCGGCGATTCTAGCTCCATGATAGCCTTCACCTAATCTTGGTTAGCCTCTACCCCTCCTGGGGTGAGGAGGTGTCCCGGGAAGTTTCCTCGGCTTGCCCTAAAGACACACTACTGGTGGTTAGCCTCATCTTGAACTTTCTCAGGGTGGCGAATGTCTCCTCCTGGTCGAGTATATGTGAACCTACATCCTGACTCTTTACCATGAGATCATCTATATAGACCTCCAGATTTCTACCCCTCTGACATTGGAAGACCCGATCAATCATACGCTGGTATGTAGCCCCCACATTCTTTAGCCTGAAGGGCATCATCTTATAACTGAAGCATCTCTCCCTTGTGATGAAAGAGACATCTTTGATGTCGGGGAGATACATGTGAATCTGATGGTAACCTGAAAAAGCATCCAAAAAACATATAATAGAAAAACCAACGGCTGAATCAACCAGCGAGTCGATTCGAGATAGGGGGTAGCAATCCTTTGGACAAGATTTATTTAATAGAGAAAAGTCTATACACATACGCCATTTCCCCTCTCCTTTCTTTACCATTACCATATTTGAGACCCATCCTTGATACTAGATCTCTGAGATGAAACCTGAGTCGAGGAGCTTCTTGACCTCTCCGCGGATGGGCTCCTCCAGCTTGGTGGCGATGGTACTCATCTTCTGGCAGATGGGGTGTGTCATGGGGTCAAGATTCAGATGGTGGCATGTCACATACGCATAAAGGACTGGTATGTCTGCCACACTCCATACAAAGATGTCAACGTTCCTTTGGATGCACTCCCGCATCTTCTATTGATCTTTAGGGGTCAATCCGTTGGTGATTCGGACCCTCTCCATCTTCCCTACCCTATTGAAGACCACAATCTCTACTATCTCCTCTGCCGGCTCCAGCTGGGAATACTCTTTGCCGCTCCTCGGCTCCTCCTCCTGCCTGAGCTATTCCTCCACTCCTGCCTCCTCAACCTCCATTGCCTCCAACCGGCTCTCCTGTGACTCCACTTCTCAGCCTCCCTGGGCCTCAACCCCAACTTCTCCCTCTCCCTTCTCCTCCTCCTCTGCCTTCTCTCCAACCCCTAACAGGCTTTCTTCTCCCTCCTCTACAACTTCCTCTCGCGCCTCCATCTACTTCTCCAACTCCTCTACCTCTGCCATCCAGGATATGGTATTGACGAGAGTCACATAGCACTGCCTCGCCACCTTTAGATCCCCCCTGACCCTGACCTGGACTCCTCCACTACTAAATTTGAGACATTGATGAAATGTGGAAGGGACACAGTGGAAGGCGATGATGAGAGGGCACCCAAAAATGGCGTTGTAGCTGCTCAGAGCATCAACGATGACAAACTGATAGTTCCTCGACACTCCCCCCAACTCCACATGCAGTCCTACTCCTCCCTCAACTTCCTTCTGCTCCCCCGAGAACCCAAACAACGGTCCATCTGAGTACAATACCCTCTGAGCCTCCACCTTCATCTCATCGAATGCCTTCTTGAAGATCACGTTTACAGAACTCCGGTTGTCCACCAGAATACTGGAGACCGTGAAATTTTTTACCGTCATCCAGATCACTAAAGTGTCACAGAACGGGTCCTCATAGTCGGGCATGTTCTTCGATGAAAAAGTGATTTTTTTCCTCCGGGGGTGGGGGGGGGGGAGTCTGGGAGGGCGAGGCGACGCTCCTCCTGTAAATTCTCTGGAAACTCCCCTTATGGGTGGCTTAAATCCCAACTCCCCCATGGATCACTCTGATCCCTCCTTTGGCCCCTTCATCTGCCCGGTCCTCGCACCTATCCTCCAATAGCAGAACTTCTTCGATCCTAACGAGTGGTTGCTGTCGCACTTGCCCCCTGGCCTCCCTCATCTCCAGAAACTCTAGACAGGTGGCCTTTGCGTTACCTTCCTCCTGATTGAAGTCACAGAAAGGCAATGCCACCCTTCCCTCCGTTCTCCTCGCTCCCCCTCGAGCTCCTCTTCTTCCTACTCTACCTTGGGCGATCTCCATTGACTCCTGCTGTCGCGAGAGGGGGTCCCTCTACCCCTGTATCCATGCCGACTTATTGAACCTCCCACACTCACAGAAGTTATCCCTACCTTGGAAACATCCTCCCTGCTCCTAGGGATATCCTTCTTGGGGACTCTTGCCCAATCGATGGTTCGACTCTCGCTTCCCCCAACCTGAACGCTGCCCTTGGTTCCCCTGGCCTCTAGGCTACTCTCACGTCCTCTACTCTCTCTGCTCTCTTTACCTCCCTGCTCCTGGATCCTTCACATTCTCCTCCTCTAACTTGGCCAACTTCTTCACAAACGTAGAGTTGGCCGCCTCGATCTCTATCTCCTTCGCCGAACTCTCCATCAGCTCCTCGAAAGAGAGGGGGCATTCTCTTCAGCTCCATGCTAAAGAATAAAAACCTCAACCCGAGGGTAAAGGCGAGCATCATGGTGTAGCTTGGTATCTCCAGAACCTACATAATCTCCTCCTAGAACCTATTAACATTGCGTATCAATGTCTCCTCCAGCTTCTGCTTGATGACAAATAAGCACTCCGCCGTCTACTTCGTCTTCTTTGATCTCGAGAACCTCAATAAGAACCCTCGCTGCAAATTTTCAAAATAGTAGAGAGAACTCGCGGGCAATTGGTGAAACTAGTACCTAGCCTTCTCCTTCAAGGCTATGGCAAAGAGCCTGCACTTGAAGGAATCTGACATCTACCTTATGGAAACAGTATCCTCGAACCATTTCACATGCTGAAACAGGTCATCCCTACCCGTATAGTAGGACATAGCAGGCTCTCAAAACCTTTCTGGAACCGGGGTCGAGAAGATCAGCTCGCTAAATGGGCTTCCGCCCACCACCTGGCGAAAAGGCATGTCTCGCGATCTCAGTTCGCTGACCTTGTCAGCACTAGCCTGCTCGGGGAAAAGCTCCCGCCCGACACATCCCTCTTGCCAACCTCTGTCGGGACCTCCTTCCCAGGACGCTATCCGGGGGCATTCTTGCCCAAATAAGGCTTTGTAGTTACTAGAACCCAAGGCGTCGCCAACTCGCCGCTCGCCGAGAACGCCAAATGGGTGGTCTGCAAGAATTCCCGCTTGAAGTCTTCCAACATCCCCACTATCACACCACTCTCCTGAGGTGGGGAACCTCCCGAGCTTGCTCCCTCATCCTCGCCTCTAGCCATGGGACTTAGCCTAAGATTTTCTTGAATTAGCTACGGTCCACGCTCACCGCACTAGAAATGTTGGAACAAAAAACTGGCCCCAACGAGAGTTCGGACCCTGGGGTGTAGCTAACACCTTGATGGAGACGGTGGCCCTCAACATGACGACGATGGTACCGACACGCTTACGGATGATGGTGCCCCTCCAATCAAATACGCGCGTCGCCGCGACAAATATTTTGATAAACGTCATCGCTGCTACAATCTCCGCCCGCGGCACCCTAATATTTAATTAATACATATAATTATTCTATTATAAGTATTAGTTAAATATTTTTTTATGTTTTCTTTAATTAATTTTTGCTTTGATTGGACATTATTTAATTTCATGTTTATGGGCTGCATATAGCCATTGGATGTTGAAAGCCTATAAATAGGCAAGATGGTTGTAGGATTTGGTATTGAATGATTGATGTAGGCCACTTCCTAAATGGAAACCAGGCACAAAATGACAAGGGAAATTCCTATGGGGAATTTAAGCGAACACGTTGGGTGCGGGTTAAATCTACGAATTAGTCACATATGCCTCTCAACAATTCAATCCTACACTCGCACATTCGTCACGCTTCACACTCGTTGGACACCTTTATCAAGTTAACGCTATCGTACGGTAGCCACGCCGTTGTAAGATCGAACAAACGACTATAGGTCGTCGTTCTCTCAAGCAAAAGGGCCAATATTGGGCCCGACCGAGCGATGGTTGTACCAAAAGAGATCTGCCGAAAAGTTCGGTTCGAAAGAGGTAGATCTCTCCCAACAAAACGAAAGTGAGGCTCGCCAACCTCTCGGAATATTAAGCAACTAAAAATAACAACACAAGCAGTCGGAAAGATAATCCACGAACGAAAAACGATTCCCAAATAACGCAAACGTATTCCACCGAAATGAAATTCTAAAATAATAGGAATCACACAAAACAAAGTAGAGGATCTCGTTACCCAACCGGGATAGATGATTCCGGTTCACTTTCTGGGACCGTTCTTCCATGACTCCGCCGGAGTTGCGCCGACTGGAGAGAGACTTGACCACTTTAGTTGCTTCACGCCGGAATGGAAAACTCACAAGGAAGGAGCCTTGCTCTTGGCCGAAATCTTCAAGAGGAGGGTGGTCGGGTTTTATGGATGAAAGGGGTGGTCGGCTATTATGGAGGAGAGGTGGTCGGATTTGTGAGGGAACGGGTGGTGTGGTTTTGCTAGAGGAAGAAGGGAGAGGGGAAGAGGAGGAAGACCGAGAAGGGGTGGGGATATGGTGGCCGGCGGCCAAGAAGAAGAGGGAGGGAGATGGAGAGTTGGCCGAATGCCAAGGGAGGAAGAAAGAGAGAGGGGCGGCGGCCAAGAGGAGAGAAATCACAAGGAGGTTTAGGGTTTTAATTTTTCTTCATTCACTAAGTAAAAATATGAAGGTCCATGCCTATATATAGGCTTAGAAGTTCAACATGGCTATAGACAGCCCAAATAGAAATAAAAATAAAACACTCTCAACATTAAGACAACATGATGAAAATAAAATGCAAATAAAAGACTAAATATTATTTGAGAGTCTTCTTCTTCATCATGTAGCAAATCGCCGTCGCTGTCATAATCTTTAACATGTAGGAAGTCACCGTCGCCGTCGCCATCATCATCATCATCAACTGTAGGAGAACGCCGTCTCCGTCGCCGTCATCATCTTCAACTTTAACACATAGGGGGTCGCCGACATCAATCCTCCCCCGCTCAAAAGAACTCATCACCGATAAGTTAGCATGGAGGTGCTGGCGCCGAAGGACATCATCCAAAAGAACCATCGCCGAGTCTGGGATCCAAGAGTCTCCGGGGACGGACAATCACACCATTGTATTATGGAACGCTGAATACTACCGCTTGGAGAGGAGAGCAAACCACCAAATATGAACCTGTCTAGTAAAAAGAATGTCCTGCGGAACTTGGGAAATGCATTAGGCAAAGAAAGAGGAAAAATTTCTGCATCAACAATCAACGTACCTCCGTTGGAGACCAATGGAGAGAACGATCGAAGAACAAGCTCACCCCCCAACCCAAATGAAAATATAGTGGCACCAAACGTAGAGTTAGATATTTCAAATGGTGGAAAAACACAATGCGTGAAATTGGAAACATTTAAACTAGGGGAATTACCCCATTCAGTGGTTAACTTCAACAGATATGTTGTTTCTCCTAATTGATTAAAAATCCGAAAAGTTCTAACTCGCCGAATCGCCAACGTTTCTTTTGTTGGAACACCCTTTTTATATTTGGGTCAGGATAACTATGCTAAGGATTCATGACCTCATTGTATAGCATAGGTCATTGAGTGTGAGTTTAGAACTTAGGATATTTGAGAATTTAGTTCTGCTCAGCTCGACGGATAGTCGACCCCAGCTCGACGTGTCGTCGTCCTCAGCTCGACGCATAGTCGACCGCTGCTCGACGCATAGTAGATTGCAGCTCGACGCAGCGTCATCCTCAGTTCGACGCAACGTCGACTTCAGCTCGACGTTTTAGCGTGATTCTCTCTGCATCCTTAATCACTCTCTGATCGACGGATAGTCGTCCTCAGATCGACGATTTATGATGAGTTCAATGTTTTGAGTTCTCCCGTCTGTTGACATTTGAAATTCAAATTAAAGATCATCAAAGCAGTTATTGCAAGAGATCCCCTGGCCGTTTCAAGACTTAATTGGTCCATATCTCAAGGAATTTTCATTGGAAATCAATTAAGGCACTTCCTTCCAAGGCATGGACAGTTAAGGAATGCATTGAATGCCCTGCCAACGGCTATCTATCAGTCAGTAGTAATTCTATTACTCAGAGATTCTTCGAGAGAGACAGTAACACAGCTATTCAGATTTGTCACAGAGAACATTCTTCATCATCTCTCTCTCACAGAATCTGCTGCAGAGAATTCAAAGAGAAGAACATCACTCAGAGAAATATCATCATCAACACTCTCTGATTCTCTTCTGCTCTGCAATCAACTCTTCTACAGACTGCCTTCTACCTTCAGACATCAAACACTCAGTTTCTGAGTTATCTATTGCTGAAGAAGGACAAGCAGTGAAGAGCCTGTCACCCTTGTGCAAAGCTTCTTCTACCTGAACTCATCTACATCTCAGGGGGAGCTTTGACAACATCAAAATCCACAAGCTTCTCTCTGATAGTTGACAGAGAAGCATACTCATCCTTTCTTTACCTTATTCCATCTGTACAGGGTTTTAACTCCCTTCAAAAGTTACCCTTTTGGTTAGCTGAGACCTTGTCAAAATCAGTGGTGACAAGACACCTTATCAAAAAATCTGGTGGTGCCCAGGACACCTGATCAACCTTCCTGCAGTGGATTCCTATCAAAGGGTGATAGAAGAGTGGACTACCCAAATTTGGGGAACCACTATAATTTCCTTGTGTCTTCTGTGGTTTATGTTTACTTCTTGCTGTGTGCTGTGTGCTGTTTGCTTTATCATATATTTAACCATTGCATAACTCACTTTCTACACTAAGTAAATCAAAAGTTTAAATACATCAATCTATTTGAACTTACTCTATTCACCCCCCCCTCTAGAGGTAGATAGATCTTATCACCTAACTTTCAATTGGTATCAGAGGCGAGGTTGGTCTTTCCTTCAGGCTAACACCTGGACCACAAAGATCTTTGATAAGATCAAACTCTACAGAGGGTTTATTTTGTTTTGATAAAAATTGTTTTTATAAAAACTCATGGCACAAAACAAGGATTATGCAAGCACAAGACCTCCAGTGTGCAATCTATCTAAGTTTGGACTCTGGAAGGCAAGGATAAAATTATATATGAACTCTTTTGATGAAGACATTTTTAACTGTGTCTTAACAGATTGTCCAAGGCCTCCTACTACAACAAGTACCTCAGCTATTCCACCACCTACAGGAACAGACACTGATATAAAGAAATGGAAAGTTGCTGATGCAAAGGCCATGAACATCTTGGCCCAAACAATGTCAGATGACATATTTCAGAAGGTTGCTGAATGCAACTCTGCCAAAGAAATCTGGGACAAACTAACTGAGATAGTCTCAGGTTCAGCTGATGAAAGAAAAGATAGAAGAGCTCAGCTGATAACACAGTATGAGAATTTCAAAATGGCTCAAGCTGAATCTGTGGCTGACATGTACAACAGATTTAGTCTGATTGTCAGTGAACTGAAAACTTTGGACAAGGATATATCTCTCACAGAGATAAATGATAAAATTCTCATGTGCTTACCTAGCACTTGGGATTCAAGAATCTGGCCAATTAAAGATAGCAGAAGTCAAACTGAGACATCCACTGAAGCTCTCTTAGGCAAACTCAAGTCCTATGAGCTATTTGTCAAAAATAGAGAAGGGGAGCAAAACATAACTTCTTCTGCACCCAAAGTGGAGAAGACAATAGCTCTCAAAGCTTCAGAGGAAGTACCTAAAGAGAAGGAGATAGGCAATGAAGAACTATTAAGCCTTCTAGCCAAAAGATTCAACAAGATGGCTAGAAAGAACTTCAGAAAATGGTCTTCTAAAGACCAAGATAAGCCAAGGTATGACAGATCTAATAATAAAGATATTATATGCTTTGGCTGCAGGAAACCAGGACACACTGCACCAAACTGTCCTGAAAATCAAGGCAAAGACAAGAAAGACAAGAAAGACAAGAGAGAAAGAAGAGACAAGAAAAGAGATAAAGACTCCAAGAAATACTATGATAAATCCTCCTCCAGCAACACCAAACATACAAGGAAAGGATTTGTTGCTGAAACATGGAGTGATACTGAAGAGTCTGAAGAATCATCCAGCACAAGTGATGATGAGGATGATGCCACTGAGAAAGGATTCTGCATGATGGCAATCAATGCATCACAAAGCAACTCAGATTCAGAGCATGAATCTGAATATATGACTGATCAGGAATTAAGTGAAGATCAGGTACTTGACTCCTTTGATTTTTCTTCTGATGATTTCAAATTTAGATTTAAATCTATGTGCATAGACTTGCTGACTGCTGAGAAAACAATTGATTCTCTTAGAAGTCAGTTGTCTGATTACAGCACATTAAGTGCAAACAATCTCAAGCTTTTTGATGAGTTAGAATGCTGTAGGGAGGAGATAGCTTCACTAAAGAGTGAGCTATCCAAGGCTAAACAGCTTGAGGAAACTCTCAATGGGAGGAGTCTCAAGTTAATAGACATCACAAGCACAGTGAATTCAAGAATGAATGGTTCACTAGGTTTGGGTGCCTCTTCAAGCCAACCTATAGTGCTAACAACTCCCATAAAGTTTACCAGTAACAAGGGTAAAGAAATTATGGTGGTAGCCAGAAAAAATTCTGATCTACCTAAGCCATTTCAAGTACAACAGAAAACGTCGAACAGAGCTCGACGATCTTCGACCAGAGCTCGACGCCATTCTAACAAGAATCAGCAACACCATGCTGAAGCGTCAAACTCAGGTCGACACACGTCGAACTCAGGTCGACTGGCTGTTGTCCCTGAAGGTAGGCTTGTTCGAACGTCGAATGGAGCTCGACGTCCTGAAACATCAGCGTCGAACTTAGATCGACGATCGTCGAACAGAGCTCAGAGCCTTGTTTTATTTACACAGGATAAATCTAAATCAAATCATAAATATCCTACATCTCAGCCCAACCCTTATACTGAATGGGTGATTCCTCCTAGGAGATATCATCCTGAAGGCTATAAGAGTCAGCCTGAAATGTCTTTCATTTCTGATTTCATTGGTTATCAACCTCAACCCAAGGTGAACTGGGTGAAAAACAATTAAGTTGTTACATGTGCAGATGAAGAGCTATCCAGTGGTGAACCAGCATTGGTACCTGGATAGTGGTTGCTCCAAACATATGACAGGGACCAAAAGCAATCTTACATCCTTCAAAGCAAAGCTTGGACCAAGAGTAATCTTTGGTGATTCCAACTTTGGACAAACCAAAGGATATGGTCAAGTCAAAATTGGATCAATCACCTTCAAGAAGGTAGCTTATGTGGAAGGACTAAAGCACAACTTAATCAGCATCAGTCAACTTTGTGATGCTGGTTATCAGGTTTGGTTCACTGATTTGGTTTGTAATATTGCTTTAGATAACAATATTGTGTTGATTGGAAATAGACAAGATAATATATATTTAGTTGATTTCAATTCTTCTAAAGTAGATATATGCCTTTTCAATTCTCTTAGTAAGCCAAATGAGCTTTGGCATAAAAGATTAGGACATGTTAACCTTAGAACTATTGCTAGGCTGTCTAAACTCAACCTTGTTAGAGGACTACCTTCTGGTTCCTACAAGAAGGAAGGACTCTGCAAGGCCTGTCAATTAGGAAAGCAAACCAAAAACAGTTTCAAATCACTTAATAAGAGTGATTCATCTAGAATTTTGTATCTGTTGCACATGGATCTTTTTGTACCCACTACAGTACAAAGCCTAGGTGGGAAATCTTATGCCTTAGTGATTGTAGATGACTTCTCAAGATTTACTTGGGTGTTCTTCCTGAGAAAGAAGTCTGATAACTTCAAAATTTTGACAGATTTTCTCAAGAGCATACAGATTGAGTTCAATACTCATATAGCCCTGATCAGAAGTGATCATGGGACAGAGTTTGATTCTCTTCTTATGCAAGAGTTTTGTCAGAATGAAGGGATCAGGCACACTTTCTCAGCTCCTAGAACTCCTCAACAAAATGGGGTAGTTGAAAGGAAAAATAGAACCTTAATTGAATCTGCCACAACATTATTGACAGATGCTCATCTTCCTCTAACCTTTTGGGCAGAGGCTGTGAACACCTCCAATTATGTTTTGAATAGAAGCCTGATACATAAACTAAAGGATAAGACTCCCTATGAATTGCTCAAAGGGAAGAAACCTAAAGTTAGCTTTTTCAAGATTTTTGGTTGCATATGCTTCATTCATAATAATAACAAGAGATATTTAGCAAAATTTGAAGCTAAGGCTGATGAAGGAGTGTTTCTGGGATACTCTTTGAACAGCAAAGCTTATAGGGTTTATAACAAGTCATCCCATAAAATTGAAGAATCCATGCATATTACCTTTGATGAGTCTAATATGTCTTATAAGGAGAAGAATTCTTCTACCATAGACCATTTGCAGGTACAATCTCTAGCTGAAAATATAAATCAGTTAACCATCATGGATAATGGTTCTTTATCTTCCACTACACAACAAGAACTAAATGTTAGTAACAATGAAGATACTGATCAGATTTTGGAAGGAAACAATGAAGAACTTGAAGAACCAGTTGTTGTTCCACAAGAGGAAACAACAACACAGGTTGCTGAACAATCAACACCCATTGTTGATTTAGTAACAGTAAGAGATCATCCAATCTCTCAAGTGATTGGAGAAATCTCAGAAGGTGTGCAAACCAGAAATCAGATAAATCAACATCTGATGCACACTTGTTTTCTCTCCCAAATAGAGCCTCAAACAATTCAAGATGCAGAGCAAGATCCAAACTGGATCATTGCAATGCAAGAGGAGCTAAACCAGTTTGAAAGAAACAAAGTATGGGAATTGGTTCCAAAACTAAGAAACCTGCAAATTGTTGGAACTAAATGGGTATTCAGGAACAAGTTAGATGATCAAGGGATCATTGTGAGAAACAAGGCAAGGCTTGTTGCTCAAGGCTATTGTCAAGAAGAAGGGATTGATTATGACCAAACCTTTGCACCAGTTGCAAGGTTGGAGGCCATAAGAATTTTCCTTGCTTATGCTGCACACAAGAAATTCAAGGTATTCCAAATGGATGTTAAAAGTGCATTTCTCAACGGAGACATCAAGGAAGAAGTCTATGTCAAGCAACCTCCAGGTTTTATCTCTCCACCTATTCCTGAACATGTTTTCAAATTACATAAGGCTTTATATGGTCTCAAGCAAGCTCCAAGAGCATGGTATGAGACATTAGCCTCCTTTCTGCTTGAAAATGATTTTAAAAGGGGTAGAGTTGACCAAACTCTTTTTATTAGAACCCATAAGTCCCATATCCTACTAGTACAAATATATGTAGATGACATAATTTTTGGGTCTACTGATTCAAGCTTGTGCAAAAAGTTCTCACAACTAATGCACTCAAAGTTTGAAATGAGCAGCATGGGTGAGCTTTCCTTCTTCTTGGGATTGCAAATCAAACAACATGCTGATGGCATATTTATTTCTCAAACCAAGTATGCAAAAGAATTGGTTAAGAAATTTGGTATGTCAGATGCATCTTCTATGAAAACACCCATGCCTACTAATGCTGTTTTAGATGCTGATGAATTGGTAAACCAGTTGATCAGACTAACTATAGAGCAATCATTGGCTCTCTTTTATATCTTACAGCTAGCAGACCAGATATTATGTTTGCTACATGTGTGTGTGCTAGGTTCCAAGTGAGCACTAGAGAGTTACACCTCACATTAGTTAAGAGAATTCTTAGGTATGTAAAAAGCTGTCCAAATCTAGGTCTCTGGTATCCACATGACTCAGGATTTGATCTCACTGGATTTTCAGATGCTGACTATGCTGGATGTAGAGTAGACAGGAAAAGCACCAGTGGAACTTGTCAATTCCTTGGTGATAGACTTGTCTCCTGGTTTTGCAAAAAGCAAACATCTGTGTCTACATCAACTGCTGAAGCTGAATACATGGGTGCAGGTAGTTGCTGCTCACAGATATTGTGGATCCAAAACCAGCTCCTAGACTATGGCTACAACTTAGAGAAGTCAAAAATTCTTTGTGATAATACTAGTGCAATTTGCATTGCTCAAAATCCAGTTCTCCATAGTAGGACAAAGCACATAGAGATCAGACATCACTTCTTAAGGGATAATGTAGAAAAGAATAAAATAGCACTAGAGTACATTTCTACTGATTTATAAAGGGGAGATATTTTCACCAAACCTTTGGATGAAAAGAAGCACTTCTTCTTCCTTAATCAGTTGGGAATGATAGATGGAGATAGCATAAGTTAATCTACAAGATTTTGAAACCATAAAAATGACAAAGTCTAGGCAAATGTATCTCTTTCTTAAGTGTCTAGAGGTTCTGTCTGAACTCTGCTCGACGCTCGACGTTTTTCATTTGAAAACGTTGACTGGAGATCGACTGATCGTCGACCGCTAAAAAGCGTCGACCGTCGACCTCATCTTTGCGTCGACCAGAGATCGACCCTGTCTAGAGTTTGTTAAGTTTCTGTCTCGGTCGACGACGCTAATTGACGTCGACCAGAGCTCGACGTTCAGCATCCCAAATAGCGTCGACCGTCGACCTTCAAAACGTCGAACGTCGATCTAAGCTGAACACCACCGAGTCTCTTCGTTTCCCCTAGAGCTTCTTAGCGTCGATCTAAGCTCGATGTTATTTCCTTTTTTTCGTCGAACCCTAGTATAAAATCATCTTCTCGACGTCGATTTCATTTGCGCTTTCATATTTTCTGCAAGTATTTTCCCCCTCCAAAGATTTTACACTTGTTTTCGAGAGGTATTCTACAGGAAATGGCGATTCCAGCAGCAATCTTGGCGGCAATGAAATTTGATTGCGGTTTCGACATTGATTTAGATTCCTTTGAAGGATCATCTCAGAATTTTCTGGAAATTCTGGAGCTGTTCAAGGAACAGAAATTGGAGAAGTTCATGAAAACCAGAATGCCAATAGCAGAAACAGAAATCAAAGAATGGATTTATACAGCAGTCACTCAAGATGAAAGCACCATTACTGGTTCAATCTCAGGGACTCAGGTATCCTTAACCTCTGCTATATTTACTGAGGTGTTTGAATTGGAGAATGGCAATGACAGTATGGAACTGTCCAATGAAGAATATGCTGCAATGTTAGACAGGATGGGTCATTCCTCTGAGAATGCCTCCAAATTGTTGAATGTAGACCTTGCCATAGAATTCAGACTTCTAGCTAATGTGGTAGGCAAGGTTATCTGTGCTAAGAGAACAGCACATGATGCCATTTCCAGGCATCAATTTTGCATCATGGCTGCTCTCTTGGACAAAAAGCACTTGAACTGGGGAGAAATTCTGTTTGATTTAGTGAAGAAGAAGGTCAACAAGACCTATGTCCATTTTGGAAGAGTGTTGGGTTTGCTGCTTCATCATATCTGCCCTCAGCTTCTGGTATCCTCTAAGCATATCAATGCTTCTAAGAGACTGACCTGTGCCCTCATTGGTAAGTGGGACAGGAAAATCACCAATCCCAGAGCTGCTGCAGCTATGAAAACTTCTACAGAAACAAGGACTGTTGTGGTCACTTCACCTCAGCCTTCTGACCTAGTAGAAGAAGCCATGCCATCCATCACCATTTCATCTTCCTTTAGCTTTCCAACCACCTTCACTCCATCCACATCTCAATTTTCATCCCCTATGCCAACAACATCATCAATTGCTACAATTGCTTCTTCCATTCCTCCATCCATTACCACATCTGAAGATTTTCATCCTCTTCACTTCTTCCCTCCAATGGATATTGAGATCAACAATACAGATGATTCTTTCTTGGATGGTTCTCCTGATGACATATCTGAGACACCATCATTTTCTAACCTCATCATGTCATCCATCATTGAACCTACCACCCTCATTACATCTATCCCAACATCATCTCCTGTTGCATCTGTTTCTCCTTCCTCTACCTCTGCTCAGCATCCCCTTGAGCAAGTAGATTTGCTTCCCTTGGCCAACAAGCTCTATGAGCTCTTGGCTCCAAGGCTTTCTTCTCTATTGGATGCTTCCCTAGCTCCAATAATCCTCTCTTTGAACTCCATCTCATCTAAACTCTCTTCCCTTACTCCTCTTATGGCTGGCCCTTCTTCTAGGGGCCTAGAGTCAGTTCTTACTGATTCTAGGCAGGGGGATATTTTTGTAGAAGAAGAGCTGCCTCATTTTGATAGAGAAGAGCTGTTAGTTTCAGAAATTCAGCCTACAGATAGAGAGTTTGTTCAGCCTCCAGTTGAAGACTTTACAGTGGCAGTGCCAGCATGCTTTTTCCAAAGGTCTTTCAGCCCATACAGATTATTGCTTCCTGAAGATCTGTCCAGGGCTATTGTTCCCTTTTCTGCTGTTGCTGCTGTTATATTTGATGAAATGATCCTTGATGATGATGCAGTGGTAGCTGATGCTCCTGCAAATGATTCTCTTGATCATAGTGCTGTTGCTGCTCCTGCTTGTTCTAATGTTGATATTAGTACTGTTGATCATTCTATTGATAATATGACTGTTGATGAGTTGCCCAACACTTCTGATGCAGTGGAAGCCATTGCTCCTGCAATTGCTCCTGTTAGTTCTGTTGTTCCAGAGGCAGTGGTAGCTGTTGCTCCTGCCAGTTCTATTATTTCTCAAGTCTCTGATGCAGTGGTAGCTTCTGCTCCTGCTAATAAGATCTATCCAGCCAGTTCAGTTAAGGCTGTAATATCTGAAGTTATCAGTGACTTAGCTGCTCCTATGTCTGTTGCACCTGAAGCCATTTCTTTTCCTACAGTGTTAGATACATCATCTACACTGACAGCTGCTTCTGTTCCTGTTTCAGGAATTGCCTCCAAGAAGGATTTTTATGATCCTTATGATCATGTGCAAAGCAGCTCCTCTGATGAGTTTTCCACTAGCTCAGATGATTCATCTGCCACCATTGCTAAAAATAGAAAAGCTAGAAGCAAAGCTCTAAAGAGAGTTCCAATGGAAAGGGCCACTGACCATGATACTCCCTATTACATTCTTCACAACTGTGAGATTACAGAGCCCTGGATGCAATTTTCCAAGAACCAACTCAAGGCTATGAAACAGAAGAAAAAGTATTTCAAAGGCCCCTCTAAATCTATTCTTCCTCCTCCTCCTCCACCTTCTCCAGGTGCAGGAGGCAGTGCTAACCCTGTCAACAAACCTCCCACATCCTCCTTCCAAGGCAAGACATATCAATCCAGGAGAGGACAAAGAGGTAGGCAACCAAGAGGTTATAAACAAAGAGGATCTTCAAGAGGTAACCAATCAAGAGGTCAAGCTAGACACCAGCCATATCAAAGGGGAGGAAAGACTATTGCTTCAGCCTCTGGTCCTTTTCCCTTCAAGCTCTATGATGGTGTAAGGCAAAAACCTCCTCCTTCAGATCAAAGCAACAAATATGAACCTCCTGTCCCTTATGATGATCCAGTCAACAATCCTACTGCTTGGAAAGCTCTAATGACTGAGCTTGCTGCTCTAGACCTGATTAAGAAGAATAAAGAAAGAGGACTGGACACATCAAATATCAGTACTATGTCTGAGCAGAGAAGACAAGAATTGGACAAATACAACTCCAGTAAATTCTTTGAATTTGATAGGTACATGGAATTGCATCCTGCTGCTGTTCCTCCCAGTGGAAAAAGCATAACTTCCTTGGGTACTTCTGAGGATTACAGATCCAGGAAAGATATTGCCAATCCTCAAAGAGAAATCAAGTTCAAGAAAAGCTCTGAAGAAGAACCAAAGAAGAAGTAATGTAAGATGGCTCTACCTCTCTACAACTGCCATAAACACTTTTGATATTTATATATCTGCTCCTGTTCCTATCTGTGGCTTATGGTTTTGTCTGTGTTTTAATCTTCTGTATGCATTTTATTTCCTTATAATCATGTGAATAGTAATCCTAATCCAAATAGGGGGAGATTGTTGGAACACCCTTTTTATATTTGGGTCAGGATAACTATGCTAAGGATTCATGACCTCATTGTATAGCATAGGTCATTGAGTGTGAGTTTAGAACTTAGGATATTTGAGAATTTAGTTCTGCTCAGCTCGACGGATATACGACCCCAGCTCGACGTGTCGTCGTCCTCAGCTCGACGCGTAGTCGACCGCTGCTCGACTCATAGTCAATCGCAGCTCGACGCAGCGTCGTCCTCAGTTCGACGCAACGTCGACTTCAGCTCGACGTTTTGGCGTGATTCTCTCTGCATCCTTAATCACTCTCTGATCGACGGATAGTCGTCCTCAGATCGACGATTTATGATGAGTTCGATGTTTTGAGTTCTCCCGTCTGTTGACATTTGAAATTCAAATTAAAGATCATCAAAGCAGTTATTGCAAGAGATCCCCTGGCCATTTCAAGACTTAATTGGTCCATATCTCAAGGAATTTTCATTGGAAATCAATTAAGGCACTTCCTTCCAAGGCATGGACAGTTAAGGAATGCATTGAATGCCCTGCCAACGGCTATCTATCAGTCAGTAGTAATTCTATTACTCAGAGATTCTTCGAGAGAGACAGTAACACAGCTATTCAGATTTGTCACAGAGAACATTCTTCATCATCTCTCTCTCACAGAATCTGCTGCAGAGAATTCATAGAGAAGAACATCACTCAGAGAAATATCATCATCAACACTCTATGATTCTCTTCTGCTCTGCAATCAACTCTTCTACAGACTGCCTTCTACCTTCAGACCTCAAACACTCAGTTTCTGAGTTATCTATTGCTGAAGAAGGACAAGCAGTGAAGAGCCTGTCACCCTTGTGCAAAGCTTCTTCTACCTGAACTCATCTACATCTTAGGGGGAGCTTTGACAACATCAAAATCCACAAGCTTCTCTCTGATAGTTGACAGAGAAGCATACTCATCCTTTCTTTACTTTATTCCATCTGTACAGGGTTTTAACTCCCTTCAAAAGTTACCCTTTTGGTTAGCTGAGACCTTGTCAAAATCAGTGGTGGCAAGACACCTTATCAAAAAATCTGGTGGTGCCCAGGACACCTGATCAACCTTCCTGCAGTGGATTCCTATCAAAGGGTGATAGAAGAGTGGACTACCCAAATTTGGGGAACCACTATAATTTCCTTGTGTCTTCTGTGGTTTATGTTTACTTCTTGCTGTGTGCTGTGTGCTATTTGCTTTATCATATATTTAACCATTGCATAACTCACTTTCTACACTAAGTAAATCAAAAGTTTAAATACATCAATCTATTTGAACTTACTCTATTCACCCCCCCTCTAGAGGTAGATAGATCTTATCACCTAACTTTCATCTTTAGTGCCCGAAGGCATCCATTTAGGGATGAGACGCACCAAGAGTAAACCAAAAACCTTATAGGGAGTCACTCTCTTATGTAAGTTAGCGGTAAGTTGATAAGAAGACATTTGTGTGAAAAGCGCTTCCTTAACTTGCTGATGTGAAATGAGAATGTGAGAGGCAACTAGTAGTGCATTTTGACTTAACAGAGAAAGTGGTGGTAACAGAACTATATAAGGTGGCACTAGCAGAATGAAATCATGCTCTAAGTAGGGTGATTTTTCAAAAGTGCGCCTGACTAACTTGCTACCGTGTGGTGTGAACCCATGCGCTATGTGTTTCACCCCAATTATAGTGAATAAAGGAGTTATGTCCGGGGGAACGGGATCCTTAAAATCAAAGATGATTTTCAAAGGCTTGAAGATCACAGTTCTAATTTTATGTTTAATATAATCACACGTGGCAAGAAGATACGTCAAAGTAAGCAACTCATCACTAATACTAGTAAAGTTGAACGCTCCTGGGTGTGACAACAGGCGCGAGCTACACAACTCACGAGGCCTAGCCGAGGTCACTAACGAGTGGGAAAAAGGATCATCAAACGGCGGGGGATTAATGCGACATGACATGTCCCTAGGTGGATCCAGCATGAACGGAGAGACAAAATGACTCAAATCAGGCAAAATAAATTCATATGCGAAAGGATCTGCTGGTCGGGTCAACATTACGGGAGGGGTAGTCGGTAAAACTAATATGGGGAGAGAGTGAAGATTGCATTTAAATTCACGCCATGGAGTTTGCATCAGGGGATGCTCATCCGGGTCTATCTCAATATCGTCCTCCAAAAATGTAACTCTCTCACTAGGAATTTCTCCCAACACATCAGTCTCAACATCAGTAGAAGTAAAAATCGCAGAAGTGGGCACTACAATATGCCTCGGACTAATGTTAACTAGCTCGAGTCCAAACACTTCATCGCCTAAATCACCAATGGGTAAACTCTCAGCATAAGGTAACTCTTCCGACTCAACCGAAATATCAACTGCCACAGGGCCATCAGAAGACTCCATGGAAATCAAGGTAGACGACTCCGAAATATCGTCGAAAGGGAAAGGGAGTGATTCCTCAGAGGAGAAATCATCATCCAGGTCACTCGGGTAACCCATCTCTTCCACATCAATACTATCGTCAGTAATTTCATCCTCGCCCTCAGTGATGGGCACAGTCATAGGCACGACCTTAGACTCAACAGGGGAATCAACCACTAAATCAGGCAACTCAGGTGAAGACTCAAAATGTCCAACGGGCGTATTCGGGGTAGGACGCTCAATAGAGCCACTACCAGATTTGCCAATAGAATCACATATAGTAATCGTCCGACATGTAACCATACTCCTAGGAATTTGGTGCTTCTCAATTTCCAAAGCCGTAATAAAGGTGGCGTCTAGATCGGTGTGGAAATAACGTAGTAACTTCCCCTGGATGTAGGGGTCTAACCCCCTACGAAACCTAGACAGGGTAACCTCGGGCTTTTTCTTCACACCGCTCCTAACCGTCCTTTCCCTAAAGAGTTGCATATATTCTGAGACTGACTTATTCCCTTGTTTAAGGGTAGCCAAATCATCAGTTATATGCGGCTTGGCCTGGGCGTTTGGTCTATAGTCACCCCTAATGGTTGATGTGGAACCTACAGGTTTCATTCGGGAAACGGGGACATCATGGGCCATTTTTCCCGTGGGGAAAACTGGGGATAGACTACTCGGATTTAGTGCACAAACAAGGATAAAAAGAACCTGAACCACAATTTTATAATATATGGAATTGTTCCCACTAAAATAATATGATACCTAAAATATATTTTTTTGTTTTCTTGCAGGAAAATAGTTGAAGATTATTAATAAATTTTTTTTGATGTTTTTGCTGAAAAATAAGAAATTTAAGCCGCTATTGGCAGACCAGTAATAAAAAAATTTTTTGTGATTTTTGACAACTAACGCGCAAACAAAAGTGAGGGTAACGTGCCACAAGATGGGGGAGGGGTGCCAATTAGGAAATTGACGTGAACCTCCCTCTGATACCAAATTGATGTAGGCCACTTCCTAAATGGAAACCAGGCACAAAATGACAAGGGAAATTCCTATGGGGAATTTAAGCGAACATGTTGGGTGCGGGTTAAATCTACGAATTAGTCACATATGCCTCTCAACAATTCAATCCTACACTCGCACATTCGTCACGCTTCACACTCGTTGGACACCTTTATCAAGTTAACGCTATCGTACGGTAGCCACGCCGTTGTAAGATCGAACAAACGACTATAGGTCGTCGTTCTCTCAAGCAAAAGGGCCAATATTGGGCCCGACCGAGCGATGGTTGTACCAAAAGAGATCTACCAAAAAGTTCGGTTCGAAAGAGGTAGATCTCTCCCAACAAAACGAAAGTGAGGCTCGCCAAACCTCTCGAAATATTAAGCAACTAAAAATAACAACACAAGCAGTCGGAAAGATAATCCACGAACGAACAACGATTCCCAAATAACGCAAACGTATTCCACCGAAATGAAATTCTAAAATAATAGGAATCACACAAAACAAAGTAGAGGATCTCGTTACCCAACCGGGATAGATGATTCCGGTTCACTTTCTGGGACCGTTCTTCCACGACTCCGCCGGAGTTGCGCCGAATGGAGAGAGACTTGACCACTTTAGTCGCTTCACGCCGGAATGGAAAACTCACAAGGAAGGAGCCTTGCTCTTGGCCGAAATCTTCAAGAGGAGGGTGGTCGGGTTTTATGGATGAAAGGGGTGGTCGGCTATTATGGAGGAGAGGTGGTCGGATTTGTGAGGGAACGGGTGGTGTGGTTTTGTTAGAGGAAGAAGGGAGAGGGGAAGATGAGGAAGACCGAGAAGGGGTGGGGATATGGTGGCCGGCGGCCAAGAAGAAGAGGGAGGGAGATGGAGAGTTGGCCGAATGCCAAGGGAGGAAGAAAGAGAGAGGGGCGGCGACCAAGAGGAGAGAAATCACAAGGAGGTTTAGGGTTTTAATTTTTCTTCATTCACTAAGTAAAAATATGAAGGTCCATGCCTATATATAGGCTTACATGTTCAACATGGCTATATGCAGCCCAAATAGAAATAAAAATAAAACACTCTCAACATTAAGACAACATGATGAAAATAAAATGCAAATAAAAGACTAAATATTATTTGAGAGTCTTCTTCTTCATCATGTAGCAAATCGCCGTCGCTGTCATAATCTTTAACATGTAGGAAGTCACCGTCGCCGTCGCCATCATCATCATCATCAACTGTAGGAGAACGCCGTCTCCGTTGCCGTCATCATCTTCAACTTTAACACATAGGGGGTCGCCGCCATCAATGATTGATGATAAAATTTGAAAATCAAATTCTCTTCAATTAGAAATTCCCTCCTCTCTCTTTCCTTCTTCCACCTATTACCCTAATAGGATCTCCTCCCTATCCAATTTTGGCCAGCCCTCTTGCCGCCTCCCCTCCTACTCCTCCCTCTTGGCCGCCGGCCGACACCTTCTCCCCCACCGTCAAAACCGACCCCTCCCTCACAGCCAACCTCTCAAAGGTTCGGCCACCCAAAGAGACAAAGGTTCACCACCTCTTCTATCTCCTAGTCAAGTGGTTGGCCAAGTGCAAGGAGATTGGATCTCAAGGAACTTTGCTCCTACGTGACGCAAGGAAGGCAACGACTTTTATCTCCATCCGTCGTGACTTCGGTGGAACCGTTGAAGGGCGATCACAACTTGCGTAGACCTACTCCGTGGTCTACCTCCGAGCGGGGTAACGAAATTTCTACAAACTTGAGTTTATTTTTCCCTCTAGATAATTTCTATGGTGGAAACATTGGCCTGAAATTTTGATAGCATTGGAATCATCGTGGTTTTCTTGACGATTTTGCGTTTATCTTGATTTGTTTAAAATTGAGAAGGTTTGGTGGACCTCGTTTCTTTTTGTTGGGGGAGATCTACCATTTTTCGAATCGTATTTTTTTTGGGTGGATCTCTTTTGGTACAACACTGTACGTCGGACGCAATAGTCATCATTTTAGCTTGACCGAATCTTGGCCTATAGTCGTTGTTCGGTCACTAACGGATTCGATACCCGTACGTTAGCATTGGATCGCTAAAAATTACAAACGTGTGGGCTGGAATAATTTTTGGTGCGAATCGCAAATTAGTTGGAACGTCGAGAGCGAACCATAAATTCGTTAGTTTTCGTGTCACGCGTACAATTCTACATCAATTTGGTATCAGAGGGAGGTTGTGTCGATTTCTTAATTGGCACCATCCTAAATAATCCTAGAACGCCGACACGCACTTGCACGCAAATTTTATTTTTTTCAGGACAAAAAAAAACACAATTTTTTTTTTGCGGTCTGCCAATAGCGGCCAAAAAACTTATTTTTTCAGCAAAAAAAAGTCAATTTTTTATTGCTCTCTTATTTATTTCTAGCAAGAAAAAAACTATATTTTACCTAAGTTATTAGGCGAGAAAAATTCCTATTGTTATAAATTTTTGAGTCAAAATCTTTGTTTGCATGCGCACTAGATTTGGCACGGAGTATACCCCGTCTACCTCCCAAATGGCAGACAAGCGGGATGTGGGACACAATTCCACAGCGATCGACGATCTCCGTCAGGAGTTCAATGCACAGATTACGGAGATGAGGGAGATGTTTCGCCAAGTGAATTTAAACATCGTTGCTATCCGTAATCAAGCTGTTCCTCCACGTGACGAACGGAATAATAATCATCATAATGATCATGTTCCACGTGCACCTTTTCAAAATAATCAGGAACCCTTTGAGTTTGATATTACTTGGTCGGTGCAAGTCAAACCCCCGTCGTACGATGGACTGGGAGAACCCCAAGTCTTTCTGGACTAGATTATGGAGATAGAGTGTTATTTCGAGTGGCATAGTCTGACTGACGAGAATAAGGTGAGAGTTGCGAGGATGAAGCTTTTGGGTAAGGCTAAGATATTCTGGTTGAATGAGGAACATCGTTTAGGTGCGGTGAATGGTGGCTTACCACCAATTGGATGGTCAACCATGAAAGCCATGTTGACTGATCAATATGTCCCCGCGTATCATCGGACATAGATGTTTGATGAGTTAGCGGCCCTTAAGCAAGGGAATAGATCAATCTCTGAATACATGAGTCTTCTCAAGGATATGATGGTTAGATGGGACATTAAAGAGATGCCGGAGATCACCCTATCTAGATTCTGTAAGGGGCTCAACCTTGACATTTAGGGTAAACTTCTGCGTTACGGTCACACTGATTTGAGCACCACTTTTAACGCCGCATTGGATATTGAAAAGCACAATGTTTTCAAGTCCAAGAGTCGATCCTTTCAGAAGGATAAGGGCAAGTCCATCTTAGTAAAACCCCCTCCATTCACACTTAAGGATAAGGGCAAGTTTCGGTCTGTTGACTCGAACTCTGTTATCATCACCGCTAGGAACATTAGGAATCGTACGGGTGAGAGAGTGCCTGTAGGAAAGATTAGTAAAACAAACGCTACTTGTTATGATTGCGGTGTTCAGGGTCATTACGCAAACGAGTGCCCAACCAAGCCCAAACCCTTTGCACTTTTAAATACTGCATCGGAGTCTGTTGAGCTTGTGTATGAAGTCAGGGAAGATTCTGAGTCGGAAGGAGTGCCTAGTGATTTAGACGACGACACCAATATGACGGTGATGAGGTCTATCCTAGCTACTCCTCGTACGGTACATGATTAGAATAGGAAAAATATATTTTCAGTAAATTTTAAGTGTGGAGAGAAATGGTGTAAGATGATAATTGATAGTGGTAGTTGTATGAATGTAGTGTCCGAAAATACGGTGTCACAGATGTTATTAACCACCGAGCCACACCCTCATCCTTATAAGGTTTCTTGGGTAAATAAGACATCCCTTTCAGTCTCGAAGAGTTGCTTGGTGCCACTTACCATCAAGGCTTATTCTGAAAAGATTTGGTGTGATGTCATCCCTATGGATTCCTGCCACGTGTTGTTAGGACGCCCATGGATATAAGATCATGAGGTTACCCACTTTGGGCAAGCTAACACTTATGTGATTAAATTTAATTATAAGACTATAACTTTAAAACCCACTCTGCCTAAGGATCCATCGGTCCCCTCTAAGGACACGATTGTCCCGATAGAAAAGAAGGCATTAAGTCTACTAGGTAAGAAAGTATTCGAGCATAATACCTTTATAGATGGTGTCATGTATGCTTTAGTTTGTCTGCATGTTAAGGAAGATGCGTCATCACTCGATAGTTTACCACCGGCATTGAGGAAACTCTTAGAATAGTTTAAGGATGTGTATCTGGATGAGCTACCGTCCGAGTTACAGCCCACGCGGGACATCCAACATGCCATAGATTTCATCCTGGGCTCCTCGTTGCCTAACCTACCACATTATCGGTTAAACCCTTTTGCACACTTAGATTTACAAACCCAAATTTTCGATTTATTACAAAGGGGTTCATCCGTCATAGCAAGAGTCTGTGTGTCGTACCCGCTTTACTTGCCCCTAAGAAAGACGGCTCTTGGAGGATGTGTGTGGATAGTAAAGCCATAAATAAAATTACAATTAAATATCTATTTCCCATCCCTTGCTTGGACCATTTATTGGACATGTTAGCTGGAGCCACAATTTTTTTGAAATTGGATCTTAGGAGTGGCTACCATCAGATCCGAATTAGGGAGGGTGATGAGTGGAAGACCGCATTTAAATCTAAGGAAGGGCTCTACGAGTGGTTAGTAATGCCATTTAGACTTTCCAATGTCCCGAGTACTTTTTCTAAAATGATGACTCATGTCTTCCAACCGTATATGGGAAAATTCATAGTTGTGTACTTTGATGATATTCTTGTTTTTAGTACCTCTACGATCAATCACGAGTCACATTTGAAGATTATCCTTACCACGTTGAGGTCGGAGAAATTATTCGTTAATATAAAAAAGTGTACTTTTCGTGTATCGTCTGTAGAGTTCCTTGGTTATATCGTATGTTCAGAGGGTATACATGTAGATCCCAAGAAGGTCCAAGCCATTAGGGATTGGCCGGAGCCCACCAATATTCGAGATGTTTGGTATTTTCACGGCCTAGCCACTTTTTATCACCGCTTTATTAGATATTTTAGTAGTATCATGGCCCCCATTACAGAGTGCATGAAAAAGGGTGATTTTACTTGGACGAAATCGGCCACTAAAGCATTTCAAATAATTAAATGACGTATGTCGAAAGCTCCACTTTTGCGATTACCGGATTTTAATAAGGTTTTTGAGTTATCATGTGATGCGTCTGGAGTTAGTATTGGTGGTGTGTTGAGTCAAGAAGGTAACCCCATTGGATACTTTAGTGATAAACTCGCAGGGCCGAAATTGAATTATTCTAATTATGATAGAGAATTTTATGCGGTCATTAGGTGCCTCCAACATTGGCGACATTATTTTACTTCCTAAGGAATTTGTCATTTTGTCCGATCATGAGGCTTTGAGATTCATTAAATCCCAGACTAAGGTTAGTCCAAGGCATGCCAAATGGGTCTCCTATCTTCAGGAATACACATTTATAATCAAACACCTTAAGGGGACTCTCAACCGCAAAGCCGATGCTCTTAGTCGTGTATCCCTATCATTATCAACGCTAGAAGTTAAAGTGATTCGGTTCGATAGAATTAAGGATGAGTATGTCCATTGTCCGGATTTCAAGGAAATCTATTTATCTGCTCAAAATGACTCACCCACGACCATTTTGTCCAATTATATTCGAGACAGCTATTTATTCAATCATACGAAGTTATATATTCCACGTTCCTCCCTACGCCATTTCATCATTTGGGAATTGTATAGCGGCGGGTTGGGTGGGCATTTTTGTCATGATAAGACCATCGCTCTAGTAGAAGACAAGTTTTATTGGCCCGATCTTAAGTCGACGGTGCATAAAATAGTGGGTAGTTGTCGAGCGTGTCAACTGGCTATGGGTAATAAAACAAACGTAGAACTTTATACCCATCTTCCGATTCCTTCCATTCCCAGGGAAGACATTAGTATGGATTTAATTCTAGGCCAGCCAGTCACATTTAGGCGTCATGATTCTATTCTGGTAGAAGTAGATCGGTTTTCCAAAATGTTCTATTTTATTGCGTGTAATAAAACAACCGATGCGTCATATGTTGCAAAATTATTTTTTAAGGAAGTAGTTGGACATCGGGGCGTTCCTAAGACAATAGTGACCGAGAGGGATGTAAAATTTACTAGCTATTTTTGGAAGACCCTTTGGAAAATTATGGGCATCAAACTTTTATTTTCTTCGGCCTACCATCCCCAGACAGATGGAAAAATGGAAGTGGTAAATAGAAGTTTGGGTAGTTTGCTTCGTTTTCTTGTGGGTGACCACAAGGGTATGTGGGACCTAATCCTTCCCCATGCTCAGCTAGCTTATAATAACTCGAAAAATAGGTCCATGGGTCTGTCACCAAATGAAATTGTGCACGGATATAAAGCACCAGTGCCAATTGAATTAATTATGTTACCCCCATCCTACAAGTCAAGTAAATTCACACAAGAGTTTGCCTCGCATGTCCACAATTTGCATAAGCACATTAAAGATGCTCTAGCCACACAATATGCGACTTATCAATCTAATGCTAACATACATAAGAGGGTGTCTCCTTTAAAAAATGGCGATTTAGTTATGGTGCGTCTCATCCCTGAACGGTTGCTTTCAGGCACCATAAAAAAGTTAGCGAATCGGCAAGCTGGTCCATTTCGAATCTTAAAGAAGTTAGGATAAAACACATTTTTAATAGAGTTACCCACTGATTGGGGAATTTCCCCTATTTTCAATGTTTCGGATTTAACGCCTTATGTTTCTCCACCAATTGAATTATTTTCCTATCCATTTGGGTCCACTGAAATTTCTAATGGGTTTGGGGGTGAGCTTGTTCCTGGATCGCTCTCTACACCGGTCTCCACTGGAGGTACGTTGGATGTTGATGTAGAAAATTTTTCTCCTTCTTTGATTAATGCTTTTCCCAGGTTCCCCAGGACCACCTTTTTTGCCTGACAGAATTCCTCGAGATGAAGTGCTCTCCTCTCCAAGTGGTGACATTCGCCGCTACTTAATTCGTTGGCATGATCATCCAGCTTCTGATGATTCATGGCTTCCGTAAGAGGAGGTGGCTCTTTTGGATGATGCTCTTCTACGACAGTACATTCAAGGCAACTAATCGGAGATGAGTACTTTCAAGCGGGGGAGGATTGATCGAGACGCCCACCCTCAACATGACGACGATGGTACCGGTACGCTTACAGATGATGGTGCCCATCCAATCAAAGACGCGCGTCGCCGTGACAAATATTTTTATAAACGCCATTGCCGCTACAATCTCCGCCCGCAACACCCTTATAATTAATTAATACATATAATTATTCTATTATAAGTATTAGTTAAATATTTTGTTATGTTTTCTTTAATTAATTTTTTCTTTGATTGGACATTATTTAATTTCATGTTTATGGGATGCATATAGCCATTGGATGTTGTAAGCCTATAAATAGGAAAGATGGTTGTAGGGTTTGGTATTTAATGATTGATGATAAAATTTGAAAATCAAATTCTCTTGAATTAGAATTTCCCTCCTCTCTCTCTCTCTCTTTCCTTCTTCCACATATAACCCTAATAGGATCTCCTCCCTCTCCAATTTCGGCCAGCTCTCTTACCGCCGCCCCTCCTACTCCTTCCTCTTGGCCTTCTACCGAAACCTTCTCCCCCATCGTGAAAACCGTCCCCTCCCTCACAGCCAGACCCTCCAAGGTTCGGCCACCCAAAGAGACAATGGTTCACCACCTCTTCTCTCTCCTAGTCAAGTGGTCGGCCAAGTGCAAGGAGATTGGATCTCAAGGAACTTTTCTCCGGCGTGATGCAAGGAATACGACAAGTTTTCTCTCCATCCGTCGTGACTCCGGTGGAACCGTTGAAGGGCGATCACAACTTGCGTAGACCTACTCCGTGGTCTACCTCCGAGCGGGGTAACGAAATTTCTACAACCTTGAGTTTATTTTTCCCTCTAGATAATTTCTATGGTGGAAACGTTGGCGTCAAATTTTGATAGCATTAGAATCATCGTGGTTTTCTTGATGATTTTAGATTTATCTTGATTTGTTTAAATTCGAGAAGGTTTGGCGGACCTCGTTTCTCTTTGTTGGGGGAGATCTACCATTTTTCGAATAGTATTTTTTTGGGTGGATCTCTTTTGGTACAACACCACTCATCGGATGCAATAGTCATCCTTTTAGCTTGACCGAATCTCGACCTATAGCCATTGTTCGGACTCTAACAGATTGGCTACCCATACGTTAGCATTGGATCACTAAAAATTGCAAGTGTATGGGCTAGAATAATTTTCGGTGTGAATCGCAAATTAGTTGGAACGTCGAGAATGAACCATAAGTTCGTTAGTTTTCGTGTCGCGCGTACAATTCTATATCACACCTACTTCTCCCAAGCCGAGACCCCTAACCAGCTTCAAGGAGAAAAAGAAATGACCCAATGCAACAGCATGGAGGTCCCACCACTAACTCAGAAGATCTCAGAGCGCTTCCCATCCTTAGCCAAATGCTAAGCTAAGGTTACCTCAAAAAGCGCTGCAAGACTTCTTAAAATGAGAAAGCTTGCTTCCTGAGGTATCCTGTGGGTCTATTTATAGATTCCAAATAGCTAGTCTACCAACAGCGTGGCTCCGCTGTTTAAAAGGGCTATATGCATCCCAAAGTGGTCTGCCAATAGCCAAACTCCGCAATTCTGAGGAGCTAAGTGCGGACCTCCAAGGGTATCCAGGTAAATTTACATTTGGATCATACTGGGCGGAAGGCTTCTCACACCCCTAGGTGGAGGCCCTTCCGCCTTCCCTGGCGAAAGGCTCTTCAATGTCCTAGCCGAGTGCGGGCCTGCCCGCCTACTCGCCTGACTTACTATCTGACTTGACTATTCTAAGCCCAAGGAAATCTGTCTAAATTTTGATGCACTACTCTAAACACCTTAAGCCGAGAAGCATCGAGAATGTTGAGTGGAAGATCCTAACTCAACGCCTTAGGCCGAGAAGCGTCGAGAGCATTGAGTGGAAAAGCCTCACTCAACGCCTTAGATCCGGGGAGTTCTACCCGCCCCGGGGGCTACCCATGCTCAAGCCTTTCCGCCTAGCCTAGATAAAGGCACTGGAATCACCTCTCCATGAGGAAAAACCCGCTCAGTGAATATGGGGTTGTACATCTTCAATTAAGTTCATTATGGATACAATACCCAATAGATGAACTCCTTCTTATCCAACTCCTTTGTCACTTCTAGCCTTTCCCTACCTTCCATCTCCTTATCTACCTCCTCTGCCTACTCCATTTATGTGACGGTATTGAAGGAGGTGACGTAAATTTGTCGAGCTACCTTGGTGTCTCCCCGGACCCGGACATGGAATCCAATATTATACTTCGAGCATTGGTGGAAAGAAAAGGTTATGCACCAGAATGCACTGATGAGGGGCCATCCAAAAATGGCATTATAATTGCTCGAAGCATGCATAATGACAAACCAGCAGTTCTTTGGCATTCCCCCATGGTCACGAGCTACCCTTCTCCTTCGTCCACCGCCTTCCTCTTCTAGGAGAACCTGAAGAGTGGTCCATCTGAGGCTAACACCCTTTTTACTCCATCTTTCTCTTGTCAAATGCCTTCTTGAAGGTCACATTCACTGAATTCCCAGTATCCACCAAGATCCTAACCACTATGAAATTCTTGATGACCATATGAATTACTAGGGCATCGCAGAAATGATACTCATGATTCGACATATCTTTAGCTGATAAGGTTATCTTCTCCTAAGGGGGTGGGTCTGTAAGGTTGATGTTACACTCCTTCTATAGATGGTGTGGAGGGATCCCTTTGCGGGTGGACTCAACCACTACTCCCCCGTGGATCAACGCGATCCCACCTCGGGTTCCCTTATTAACCTGATATTTGCACTGACCTCCTTTCACATCTCCTTCTCCCCCTTCTATATATAATTAATGATGTTGCTGCTAATCCGATTACTATTATAGTGGGTCCCTCCTCCCCTCTCTCATCTCTAATAACTCAGGTTAGATGGCCATAGCGTGACCATCCTCCTGGTGAAATTCATAGTAAGAGATCGCCACCCTCCCCCTCCTTCCCCCCTACAGGTCGATTCTCTCTAGTTCTTCCTCTTCCTCATCCATTTTCCTTGACTTATAGTACAGGGTCTTGGAGAGGTTGCGGGTCTGATCTCCCCTACCCTAGGGGTTAAATCATCTCTACCCTCCTCGGAAGTTGCATCCTCCTAAAAAGCCTCCTCCACCTTGAGAAAAACCTCTTCCCTGACTCTTAGTGGGTCCCTCTGGTGGACTCCAATCCTATCAATTAGTTGGTGGCTGGAGCCTCCCTCCTTGCTCTTGCCCTCTAGGGGCCCCTAAAACTCCTGCCTACTTGGCTAGTCTCTCCTTATCCCTTCTTGATGTTGAGTTCCTCTTGTTATCTTTGCATTGCGACTACTGACCTTGGACATCCTTTCCACAAAATCTAGGTTTTTCGCCTCACACTCGATTTTTTTCGCAGCTCAATCAATCATCTCCTCAAAAGATAAAGGAGGTTCTCGAGACTGTTCCATCTGGAATAACCACTAACATAGACCCAAAAAGTAGGCCAATTACAGGGTGTGCCCGGGAACCTCTAGGACTAGGAGAACTTCTTACTAGAAGCAATCTATATAACTAACAAATTACTCCTCGGGTCCTTGTCTTATCCGGAATAGTGCCTTGGGTCCCTTCTTCCTCTTCTTAGATGTTAAAAAGCACAAAAGGAAACTTCAGCGTAGATTCTCAAAATAATAGATAGTCCCTAACGGAGCTAGTGAAACGAATCCTTGCCTTTTACTGCAAAAGTGATGACAAACAGCTTGCATTTGAAAGCATTATTCATCTACCTAATGGAAACCATATCTTCAAACCACTGTACATATTGTAATGAGTCATCCCTCCTAAGTAATAGGACATATTCGGCTCCCGAAATCCTTTTGGCACCATGGATGATAAGATCTCATAGAAAGGGCTTCCCGACCCACCTCGACGACCCGGGGCCGGATCGACAAGCACGATCGGCTCATCCAACGGACTCGCCCCCTGCATGCTGGAGGAAAAGGACTCGCCAGAAAGCGATCCTTTTGCCTTCAGTTTACACTACCACCTTCTCTGCTTTCCGACCTGGGGAATCCTAACCTAATGATGGAGGTGCGAGTACCAGGGCGATCATTGTCAAGCATTTCCCCGCCCCTCGTTTATGGGCATGGGATTCACCTAGAATTTTTCGTACTAGCCGCGGTCCACGCTCATTGCACAAAAATGTTGAACCTAGAAACTGAGGTTCAAGAGGAGTTCTGACCGAAGGGGTGGCATGTAGTTACTTTTCCCTTGTAAGACCACTTGACTGATCACTTAGAACAAAGAACCCTCCCCCCACAAGAGGTGGGAAACTACTACCAGACCCGTAAGCTGTAATGAGCAGGTTCTATCACACACTTGAAAGATCAAAAAGAGCTTCCCCTCCCAAACTAATGCTAAGCCTGGGAACCCTGGATGATGTTCAATAAGACCCGACTCATTTAATACACGAAAGATAGTAGGGGAGCTCATGACTTCTAGGATCAGCCTTAGGAGGGGAACCAAAAAAAGAGCCCTCCCCCAAATGCCCAAGGTGTACGGGGGGGGGGGGGTCTATTTTTATTTTTCTGAAGTTGTCCTACGGATAGAGAAATCCCGCCTCTTGGTTTTACTAAGTGCATCCCAAATTTTTCTACCAACAACGAAAACCCATGGTTTGAAGTGGCTAATAACAACCCAATTTGGGTTCCCTGACAAAACAACTATTTGTGTTGACTAAGCTATTCCTACTTGCCTAGGGAGGGTAAGTGCCCATTAAAGATGGGACTCGCTGCTTGCATTGATCCTAGAGTGAGTACAGGGCAACTTGCCCCACTCGCCCACTACTTGTCTGGACCCAAGGACGAGTGCAGGACATGTTCCCCCACTTACTCCTACACGCCCATACCACTCGCTTGGGGTGAGTGAGGATATTTCCCTCCACTCCCCCTCTAACTAGCCTGAGACAAACTTATCTATCCTATCTAGTCTCTTCGAAGGGTCTTACTTGCAAATATAGAGTTGTACACTTTCATCCTAAAGGGTACCATAAAAGACCATCCTACACTTTCATCACACCTTATAATGAAAAAAGAAGTAAAGGGCCCAAGGTAACCTGGGTCCCAACTAATGTTTAGTTATTTGTGCATGCGAGGGGTCGTCCTTCCATAAACTAGTCGTGGTACATGAACAGTGAATGCTCTAGGCATGGGATTGGACACCAAAAATTGTTGGAACACTATAAGGCCAAGGAAGGTCCTAAGGTAATTTTTGGTGACTATAATTATGGTTAAATCAAAGGTTATAGTATGATCAAAATTGGAGGTATCACTTTCTCTAAGTTTTTTTATATTGAAGGACTTCAACATAATCTTATGAGTATTATCCAGCTATGTGATGGAGAATGCAATGTTGTATTCACGTACAACCTATGTCAAATTGTCAACCCTAAAACAGTTGTAATCGTGTTATCTGGTTTTAGGAATGATAATATATATGTGGTTGAATTTAGTTCAAAAGCAAAAGAAATCTGTATATTCAATTTAGATAGACCGAAATGAGATTTGGCGTAGGATACTTGGTCATCATAACAATAAGACCATAACAAAGCTTGCAAAGAACAATTTTCATAGGGGTTTACTAAAGGTAAGTATAAAACACTGAATCCATATAGAGCATGTCAGCTAAGTAAACAAACAAAGTCATTATTCAAATCAATTGGTAATAATGATTCACCTAGAATTCTTTATCTACTGTATATAGACCTATTTTGTCCTCTCCCCACTCAGAGATTAGGAGGAAAGTTCTATACCTTAGTAATTATGAATATTTTTCTAGATTTATTACGGTGTTCTTTTTAAAAGCTAAGTCTGATACAATTTGGGTCCTCTCAAGCTTCATTAAATAGGTTCAACCTGAATTCAACACTCAAGTTTCTATAATCAGAAGTGATCATGACACAGAGTTTGAAAATAAGTTAATTTATAGATTCTATGAGGATCGAGGAATAAGGTAAAGTTTTTTAGCTCCTAAAAGTCCTCTATAAAATGGGGTAGTTGAAAGGAAAAATAGAATCCTAATTGAATTAGGAAATACATTATTGACCGAGTCAAACTTGGCTAAGTCTTTCTGGGCTGAAGTAGTTAACACTACAAACTATGTTCTGGAGTCTCATCCATAAGACTAAGCTGAAGACTCCAAATGAGCTATTGAAGTGGAAGACACCTATAGTGTTCATACTTTAGGATATTTGGATGTACTTGCTACATTCTCAATAATGGGAAGATTCATCTTGCCAAATTTTACAAGAAAGCTAATAATGGTATATTTCTTGGATAACCATCATCGAGCAAGACCTATAGGTGATACAACAAATGAACTCTCAAAATAGAAGAGCCTGTGCATATAGTTTTTAATGAAGCTCATACCTTATCAAAGGGGGATGAAACTTCCACCAAGAACATTTTGTAGGATGAAGACCCTCTTGCTACTGAACTAGAGCAGCTTTGCATCAAGGACATTGAAGATGAATCACCCGAAAGTCTTGTTTTCAAGGCTAGCTAAAAACCCAGAGAGGGGGTGGTGGTGAATAGGTTTTTGTCGCTATTAAATTTTCTTAACTTGTTTGCAGATTCGTGTGCCTTTGATTAGGTTAATTATCATCTTTCAAGAACATTCACATATGACACAGCAATTTATAGAGGTTTCCCAATCTTGGGTACATCCACTGTCCTTATGCGCCTGTCAAATAGTGTGTCAGATTATGGCTCTCCCTCCAGAACTCAACTCCTCAAGAGCTTATACCACCAATCCCGCAGGACCGCATAGGTCACACAGACCTACAACTTAGGCACTAAGCCAAACCCAAGTCACAAAGACCTTTCACCTGGCATAAAGCCAAACACAGGTCACAAAGACCTTACCCTTTATAATAAAGCTTACAACTACAGACTCACAAAGAATCTAAACAAAAGAATAAGAAAGGTCGTATGATTAGACACCAGAGAAAGAACTATGTGTCTTCTTCTTCCTGGATTGAGCAGATATCAGTCAAAGCTTTTGTTGTTGAAGATAAAAAGTAGGCAGTAAAATTTTCTTCAACCAGCTTTCTTTTCTCTGCAGAACTTGTAGATCTGCTTCCTCAGAGTAGATTCAGATCCTAATGTTGAAGATGGTGATTGCTTCAGCTATCTCTTTCCCAACAAGGTTCTCTGTGCAAAAATACTTCTTCAGGCTCGATGAAAATGGCGAGGAAGAAGATGAAGTTCGGCCGCACTTTCAGTTTCAGAAAACCTAGACAAGGAATCAATAGATTGCTCTGGCCAATTTGCTTCTTTTTATTCTTTGAAGGCCAATTGAGTAGTGGGTCCCACCACTAGGATTGATGGCTGAGATTAAGCCATTCAGTTCATGCTTTCTATTTAATCTTGATTCAACTACTCTTTGATGTGTGTGGGCCCCAACACTTAATATTGAAAATATTCCTTGGAAAGTGCAGAAGATGATAAAAGCTGGTCGTCAATGTCTCTGGCAGCATTTCCGCAACATTTGAATTTTGGTTGACTATGGGTTTGCTGACGTCACCATGACTCACCATCTCTGGACTTAGACAAAATTCAATCATTAGAACCAAAGGCATTGAGTGAGTAGGTATCACTCAAAACCACAATACTTAGACAAAATTATGTCTATCTAGGTATTGAGCTCGACGAAGGCTAAGCTTCGTTCGATGAATGGAGAGCTCAGCTCGACAAAAGCCAAGCAATCCACAAATTTGAACTTAGCCAAATGCCTGCTTCAAGGCGTTGAGAGTGTCGAGAGTGTTGAGAGCGTTGAGTGAGCTTGCCTCACTCAATGCTATTTGCCTTGGCAAACATTTCTGTGCCTTGGCGTTGAGAGAGTAAGCTCCACTTAATGCCAAACTACTTAACAAAATTTTTCTGTTATCTGGAGTTGAGTGAGTAAGCTGCACTCAACGCCTGTGGATTTGACTAGCACAACAACACTCAACATTAAAAGCTGTATTGTATTGAGGGAGTAGACCATAATCAATGCCTGTGTACTTGGCCAAATTTTCAGCATATTTCTCTAGGCTTAGACTGACTCAGCCTGACACAGCCTTTTTGCTGTATGGCATTGAATGAGTAGACTACACTCAATGATTTTGTACTTAGACAAATTTTTTGCTATCTATCAGTTAGGTTGAGATAGACTCAATGCTATATATTATATGACGTTGAGTGAGCTGTCCTCACTCAATGCTTTTGCACTTAACAAATTTTTTGGCTATCTTCTTGTTAGGCTTAGATAGACTCAACGCTATATATTATAGGACATTGAGTGAGCTGTCCTCACTCAACGCTTGTGGACTTAGGAAAATTTCTACTACACAATATTGAATCCATACCTTTAGAGTTGAGTGAGCTTGCTCCACTCAATGCTTGTGGACTTAGTTTATTTTTGCTATGTCCAGCAACCACTTATTGTGTCCACAAGTCCAATCAATGTGAAATGGACAACCTACACTCAATACCTCAAATGCACATCAAATATAGTTGGTGTGTGTGATATTGACCTATTTGACTTCTCACAAATAAGGGACATTAGGAATAATGGACCCAACAATCTCCCCCTATTTGAAGAATTCAAAACTCTTATCAAAAATAAAAAAATGTTTTCTTTCCTTGGTCAATGACACAACAACCTATACAACAAAATAAATATTGAAATTTTGATAGGAAATAAGTAAATGTACCTCATTTCCTGCCTATATGGTGAGCATCACTTACTCCCCCAATTTTGCTGCAATGTGTTTGTCCTTACTTGAGTGTCACATGTCTTTCTTTCCCCTTTGCCATCTATCCCACTTGTTATGTCTCCCCCTTGCTATGACCTACTCTCTTCTCTCCCCCATTTTGAATTCCATAGAATAGGTAGATGGGAGTTAGCCCCGCCATTGGCTTACCTTCTCTCTTCTCTCCAGAGTAACTTACTCCCCCTCAGTAGAAGCATCAGTGAGCTGATGCTACTGGGGAGTCTGTATGTCCAGTAAGAGGAACAATACCTGCACCCAAAAAAATGCAAAAGGGAGTGCCTAAATCTATGCCATGTTCAACATACCAAACTCAAATTTGAGGGTGTTGAACTTTGCTTCATCTAATAGCTTAGTGCAGATATCAGCCACTTGCTTGTCTGTGGGAAGAAACTCAAGACTACTAACTTCCTTCTCCACATGCTCCCTAATAAAATGATATCTTATTTCTATGTGCTTAGTCCTGCTATGCAAGACAGGATTCCTAGAAAAATAAGTAGCACTTGTAGAATCACAGTAGAGAGGAGTTCTACTTACTTGAAGGTTATAATCCTGAAGCTGATGTTGGATCCATAGCAGCTGAGCACAACAGTTTCCTACTGATATATATTCTGACTCAGCAGTGGATATAGCCACACTAGTTTGCTTCTTGCCGCTCCAAGAAACTATCCTTCTTCCTATGAACTGATAGGTTCAATTAGTGCTTTTCCTTTCTTCTTTACAACCTACAAAATCTACATCTGGTGGTTGATCCACATATACTTCCTCTTTTAGGTGCCCATTCAAGAATGTTGATTTAACATCCATCTGGTAGACTCTGAATCCTTGATAGGAAGCAAATGCATAGAAAATCCATATGGCTTCCAATCTATCTACTGGGGCAAAGGTCTGGTCAATGTCTATGTCCTCTTCTTGCCTGTAGCCTTTATCCACCAGTCTAGCCTTATTCTTGATAATAATTCCATCTTGATCCAACTTGTTCCTGTAGGTCTACTTAGTCCCTATAACATTTTGTCCTTGTGGTATGGGGACCAACTTCCCGACCTTACATCTCTTAAATTGGTCTAGTTCTTCTTGCATTGATCGAATCCAGAACTGGTCCTTGAATGCTTCTCCAAACTTCTTTGGCTCTTCTTGAGATAGGAGGCTTTAGTAGAGAGCTGTATTCATGCTCCTTCTTCTGGTCTGGACTCCTGATTTGCACCACCAATGATTTGGAGTACTGGATGGTCCCTTAGATACCTGGTACCTTGAGGCAATCTAGCTGAAGCTTACTGATCTTCATTTTTTTCAGCTAGCTGGTCTTCATTTTCTTAAGGTATGATTTCCCCTTCTCTTGGAATAGGCAGTCCATCATCATTTTCTTAGACTATGGGGGTAGCTTCCTTGATGGTCATCTTGTCCATAATTTTCTCTATACCTGCAATGATATAAGAGGAGGAGCTTGGCAGATCACAGTTAACCATGTTGGATTCATCAAAGACAACATGCATTGACTCTTCTACAACTTGGGTAGTTAAGTTGTATATTTTATATGCCTTAATATGAGTGTTGTATCCAACAAAGATCCCATCATGGGACTTGGCAGGAAACTTAGTTAAATGGACTTTTCCATTGTTGAGCACATAACACTTGCAACCAAATATCCTGAAGTAGCTCAGGTTTGGTTTTCTGCCCTTCAAGATCTCATAGGGAGTCTTCTTGTGGCTCTTGGTGATATAAGCCCTATTAAGGACATAACATGCAGTGTGAACTACCTCAGCCCAGAAGTATTCTGGGAGGGATGAGTCACATAGTAAGGTTCTACCAGCCTCTATGAGAGTCCTTTTTTTCCTCTCTGCAATTCCATTTTATTAGGGTGTTCTAGGAGAGGAAAATTCTTGATGAATCTCTATCTCTTCACAGAACCTTTTCATGCACTCAGACTGAAACTCAGTGTCATGGTAACTTCTGATTTTGACCACAGTGTTGTTGAATTCATTCTGAATTTGCTTAACAAATGTAGGAAAGACATCAGGGGTTTCGATTTCTTCCTTAGAAAGAACACCCAGGCAAATCTGGAAAAATCATCAATAACCACAAGGGTGTAGACTTTCCTACCTAGACTTTGAATTGGCATAAGACCAAAAAGATCCATATGCAAGAGGTATGAGCACCTCACTGAGTCTTTGGTGCCAATGCTCTTGAAGGAGTTCTTAGTCTGTTTTACATTTTAGCATGCAGAGCAGATACCCTCCTTAGTGCATATAGACTTAGGCCCATTCCTAACCAGCTCTTTGCTAAATAACTTGCTTATGGTCCTATAGTTTAGATGGGCTGGCCTCTTGTGCCACTGGACACTGGAGGAGGCTTTCTTATCAGTAACTAGGCATATAAGTGAGTATTTGCTAGAGCATAGAAAATCTAAATAGTACACATTTCCACTCCTAGTGCCTATTAAGATGACCTCTTTGTCACTTAACCTCCAAATTTGGTGCTCATCCTTGTAGAAAACTATGTCATAGCCAAGATCACAGAGTTGACTAATACTTATCAGGTTGTGTTGTAACCCTTCCACATAGGCTACTCTAGTGATTGTGACAATGCCATTAGAGAACTTACCATAACCTCTAGTCACACCTTTTTCTGACCCACCAAATATAACCGTTGGTCTATTCTTTACTAGAGCATAATCCTCCAACATGCTCCTTGTTCCAGTCATGTTCCTAGAACATCCACTGTCCAAGTACCATATAGGGGTATGAGCACTTGGACTAACCTGTAAAATACAAATCAGTTAACCTTAGGACCCCAATTTTTATTGGGTCCTAGGTGCATGTTAGGCAGAAAATAATTCTGCCTGCCTACAGCTTTTCTGACAAGCAAGCTGACATTTGCTCTCTATACACTATGATTGTGCCAACAATCAACAGCAAAGTGGCCTACCTTGCCACAACACCAACACTCATGGATGTTGTACATTCTTTTTGGAGCAGGTCTAATGGTTGTGTTAAAAATAGCTCTGGGCCTAGACGGAGTAGCAGCAATCCCGTTCCATGGATTTTCATCCCTAGTATGAAAAGTGGTGGGTCTGGCAGTATAAGTGCTTGGGATATCTTGAGCCCTTCTAGCAGCAAATTTCTCTTCAGAATGCAAACTCTTGATGGCCTCAGAGATTCCCAGGTCAAGTCTACTGACAGCCTTGCCCTTTATCTTAGAGTGGGCTGGAGGAATTGGAGAACAGTCAACAGCTTTACCCTTGACTGAAGGGGCTATTGCCCCAAACACAAACGATTTAGGATGGGCCATTTGTATTTTCTCATATGCACTTGAACCTTTGCTGTAACTACCACCATATTGTGGAACATCTTTGTTCACACAAGATGATCTAGCATGATTCTAGTGACTATAAATACTCCCATGTTCATGGCTATTAGAGGAAAATTGCACTATATTAAATTTCACAGGAGGCTTAGAGGCTAGTGGCTCAACTTGAGTTTTTCCCTTTCCCTTGGGATTTGAAACTCTTGTCCTTCCCTTGAATCCCAACCCTTTCTTTCCCTTTTGGGATGAGAATGAGTTTATCAAGGGCAACACTGTGATAGGATTGGAGTAGCTAGCCACTAGTTCCCTCTCCTTTTGGAGCTTTCATTCAAGATTCCTAATATGGTTAATCTTGAAGGTTATGGTGCTCATCTGAAGGATTGTTACATTCTTCATTTTGCTGACTTCTTGAGTCTTCAGATCCAGCAATTTTGCTGATTCTGAAGCAGCAAGCTTTAAAGAGACAATTTACTGAGCCTGCTATTTGGCCAGGAGCTGCTTTTCTTTAGAGCCTGCAAAAGTGCACCATAATTATCAATCAATTGATTGATATCTCGCTCAGATTCTGAGCCATCACTATCACTTGATGCAGAACCATAAGAATCTGGAACTGATTCATAATCTGAACAAGCAGAGCTAGTAACATAAATTACCTTGCTTGGACCAGACTGATCCTAGCTGATTTCTTCATCTGACTTAGCCATCAGCCCAAGGCAGCAACTTTATTTTTCAGAATCCACCTCTGAATCACCATCAGATTGTGATAGAGGGCCCTGTCTTTAATCGTAGCAGCAGGATGAACCTTCTTAGCTTCTTCTTCCAAAGCAGCCAGCCTTTTGATGCAGTCTGCTTCTACAACTCCTTCTTCAGTAGAGTACAACCCAATATAGGCTTCTTCTTCTTCTTCTGACTCTGATGAGGAGGAGTCAATACAGCTTCTTTGCTTCTTGGCAATGAGGGATTTCTCCTTCTTTCCTTTTCCAGGTGGTCCTTTTTCTCACTATGTTCCTTTCTTTTGACTTGGTAGTCGGCAATCAAATGCCAAAGTTTTCTGCAATGATAACAAGTCATGTTAGATGAAACATGTCTACTAGTTTTGGAACTATACCTGTCCCCCTTTTGGATTTTAATCTGCCCTTGTAGTAGTCATCCTTGGGATGAGAGGAGGTGGAAGACCTGCCTCTCTAGTGCTTCTTCTTTAAGAGCTTCTGAAATTTCCTAGTGAAGGCAGCAAAGTCTTCATCAAACTATTGATAATCTTATGTGTTGTTCTCTGATTTTCTAGAATCAGATTCAGCATCTCTCCTTGATGGAGAGGGAGACTTTCTTCTGCCTTTTATAGAGCCTTCAGCTTCAAATTCTATAGACTTGTCTCTTGCATGAGACTTGTTCTAGTTCTCCTGGATATCCAGGAGATGCCGGGGTATGCTCTCAAGATGGCCTTCACTATTGGACTGAAGGAGGGCTTCTTCAAGATGAGCTTGACCCGGAAGACCCCTCTTTCCTTCGAGGAGCTGATGGAAAGGGTGGCAAAGGAGATAGCAATGGAGGCAGCCAACCCGGCCTTCGTGAAGAAGTTGGCAAAGTTGACAGAGGTGGAGTCAAAAGAGCAAGGTGGCTCAATGCATCAGGAAGGAAGAAGGAGAGAGGAGAAGAGAGCTCAGGGGTTCCAAGGACGGGAGGGTCTAGAGCTAGGTTGGAGGCAGCAGGGAGGACCTGCCCAGGGTCCAGGAAGAGCTCTCATCCAGGGTGTGGGGGACTTTCAGGGAGGCCAAGGAAGATACAACTTCTAAAGGCAAGCCCCTAGGCAGCTCCTACCCCCACAGTAGCAAGCGATGTCGATCGGTCGAAGGGAGAGGAGAAACCACACGAGAAGAGGAAGAGTTAGAGTAGAGTTACCCTACTGTGAGTTTCACCAGGAGGAGGGCCATGCAACAACTACTTGCCCCGAGTTCCAGGAGTTGAGAAGGCCAAGAGCTCCGGCACCACAGCCTCCACAACCGCAAGATCCGGTACGGATTGAAGAAGTCCAACCCGAGATAGCAGGGGAGAGGTTTGAGGACAGGGTTGATGTGGGCACCCGAGGAGGGATCCTTTGATGCACGAGGAAAGAGGGAGGTACACAAAGTAGATCATCTCTTGTAATGAACTTTGTTTGCATTGTATCACCTATGATTAATGAAAAGGACCGTCATAAAACATTTGTGACCAAGTTCTTTTAGCTTTGAGATGATTCCTCTAACCAGACTCCCACTAGCTGGCAGGGCAGGTTGATCTCTCGTGGAGGCTAAGTCTTTTAGCTACGGGATGATTCCGCTGACCAGGCTCCCACTAGCTGGCAGGGCAGGTTGATCTCTCGTGGAGGATAAGTCTTTTAGCTTCGGGATGATTCCGCTGACAAGGCCCCCATTAGCTGGCAGGGCAGGTTGATCTCTCGTGGAAGCCAATTTATTTTAGCTCCGAGATGATTCCGCTGACCAGGGTCCCACTAGCTGACAAGGCAGGTTGATCTCTCATGGAGGCTAAGTCTTTTAACTCCGAGATGATTCCGCTGACCAGGCTCCAACTAGCTGGCAGGGCAGGTTGATCTCTCGTGGAGGCTAAGTCTTTTAGCTCCAGGATGATTCCGTTATCAGGCTCCCACTAGCTGGCAGGGCAGGTTGATCTCTCGTGGAAGCTATGTCTTTTAGCTCCGGGATGATTCCGCTGTCAGGCTCTCACTAGCTGGCAGGGCAGGTTGATCTCTCGTGGAAGCTAAGTCTTTTAGCTCCGGGATGATTCCGCTGACCAAGCTCTCACTAGCTGGCAGGGCAAGTTGATCTCTCGTGGAGGCTGTCTTTTAGCTCCGGGATGATTCTGCTGACCAGGCTCCCACTAGCTGGCACGGCAGGTTGATCTCTCGTGGACGCTAAGTCTTTTAGCTCCGGAATGATTCTGCTGTCAGACTCTCACTAGCTGGCAGGGCAGGTTGATCTTTCGTGGAGGCTAAGTCTTTTATCTCTGGGATGATTCTGCTGTCAGGCTCTCACTAGCTGGCAGGGCAGGTTGATCTCTCGTGGAAGCTAAGTCTTTTAGCTTAGGGATGATTCCGCTGACCAGGCTCCCCTAGCTGGCAGGGCAGGTTGATCTCTCGTCGAGGCTAAGTCTTTTAGCTCTGGGATGATTCCGCTGACCAGGCTCCCACTAGCTGGCAGAGCAGGTTGATCTCTCGTGGAAGCTAAGTCTTTTAGCTCCGGGATGATTCCGCTGTCAGGCTCTCACTTGCTGGCAGGGCAGGTTGATCTCTCGTGGAGGCTAAGTCTTTTAGCTCCGGGATGATTCCGCTGACCAGGCTCCCACTAGCTGGCAGGGCAGGTTGATATCTCGTGGAGGCTAAGTCTTTTAGCTCCGGGATGATTCCGCTGTCAGGCTCTCACTAGCTGGCAGGGCAGGTTGATCTCTCGTGGAAGCTAAGTCTTTTAGCTCCGGGATGATTCTGCTGACCAGGCTCCCACTAGCTGGCAGGGCAGGTTGATCTCTCGTGGAGGCTAAGTATTTTAGCTCCGGGATGATTCCGCTGTAAGACTCTCACTAGCTGGCAGGGCAGGTTGATCTCTCGTAGAGGCTAAGTATTTTAGCTCCAGGATGATTCCACTGTCAGGCTCTCACTAGCTGGCAAGGCAGGTTGATCTCTCGTGGAGGCTAAGTCTTTTAGCTCCGGGATGATTCTGCTGTCAGTCTCTCACTAGCTGGCAGGGCAGGTTGATCTCTCGTGGAGGATAAGTCTTTTAGCTCCGGGATGATTCCGCTGTCAGGCTCTCACTAGCTGGCAGGGCAGGTTTATATCTCGTGGAAGCTAATTCTTTTAGCTCCGGGATGATTCCGCTTACCAGGCTCCCACTAGCTGGCAGGGCAGGTTGATCTCTCGTGGAAGCTAAGTCTTTTAGCTCCGGGATGATTCCGCTGACCAGGCTCCCACTAGCTTGCAGGGAAGGTTGATCTCTCGTGGAGGCTAAGTCTTTTAGCTCCGGGATGATTCCGCTGTCAGCCTCTCACTAGCTAGCAGGGCAGGTTGATCTCTCGTGGAGGCTAAGTCTTTTAGCTCCGGGATGATTCCGCTGTCAGGCTCTCACTAGCTGGCAGGGCAGGTTGATCTCTCGTGGAGGCTAAGTCTTTTAGCTCCGGGATGATTCCGCTGACCAAGATCCCACTAGCTGGCAGGGCAGGTTGATCTCTCATGGAGGCTAAGTCTTTTAGCTCCGGGATTATTCCGCTGATTAGGCTCCCACTAGCTGGCAGGGCAGGTTGATCTCTCGTGGAAACTAAGTCTTTTAGCTCCAGGATGATTCCACTGACCAGGCTCCCACTAGCTGGCAGGGCAGGTTGATCTCTCGTGGAAGCTAAGTCTTTTAGCCCAAGGATGATTCCGCTGACCAGACTCTCACTAGCTAGCAGGGCAGGTTGATCTCTCATGGAGGCTAAGTATTTTAGCTCCGAGATGATTCCGCTGACCAGGCTCTCACTAGCTGGCAGGGCAAGTTGATCTCTCGTTGAGGCTAAGTCTTTTAGCTCCGGGATGATTCCGCTGTCAGGCTCTCACTAGCTGGCAGGGCAGGTTGTTCTCTCGTGGAAGCTAAGTCTTTTAGCTCCGGGATGATTCCGCTGACCAGGATCCCACTAGCTGGTAGGGCAGGTTGACCCCTCTGGAGGCTAAGTGTTTTCACCCCGAGTCCGTCACGTCACCCATGCTCCCATCAGCTGGTATGACAGGTTGACCCCTCGGGATGCTAAGTGTTTTCACCCCGAGGCCGTCACGTCACCCAGGCTCCCATCAGCTGGTATGACAGGTTGACCCCTCGGAGAGACCGAGTATTTTCGGCCCCATGAACACCACTCAGCAAATACGTTTGGTTGGATGTTTCTTTCCGAGCTTGTGCCAAACTTGAAAAGAGCGGGGATTATGTACAACCCCGCATTCGCAGAGTAGGGTCCATTCGGCAGGCGCTGGGCCAGTTTTGTGTTTTTAAGTTTTTATAGATTTTGGACTCTTGGTGGCCAATTTTGGCTTGGCCTTGGAAATATACTAGTAGGGGGAGAAAAAATCTACACCCCCCGGGGCTTGCTATGAGTGAGGTAGAAGCGGCACTCCGGGCGGAGGCCAAGGCCTCACCCCTCCTGCACCCTAACCCTCTTGGGCGAGCTCGACTGGCGGCCTAGAGCTCGCTCAGGCGCCCAGCCCTCTTGGGCGAGCTCGACCGGCGGCCTGGAGCTTGCCCGGGCGCCCAGCCCTCTTGGGCGAGCTCGGCCAGCGGCCTGGAGCTCGCCCGGGCGCCCAACCCCTTGGGAGAGCTCGGCCGGCGGCCTGAAGCTCTCCCGGTTGCCCAGCCCCTTGGGCGAGCTCGGCCGGCGGCCTAGAGCTCGCCCGGGCGCCCTGCCCCTTGTGCGAGCTCGGTTGGCGGCCTGGAGCTCGCCCGGGCGCCCAGCCCCTTGGGCGAGCTTGGTCGGCGGCCTGGAGCTTGCCCGGGCGCCCAGCCCTTGGGCGAGCTCGCTTCGGATGTCCGAAGTGGGGTAAGGGGGAGGAGCATGGTTCAGCCTCCACCTCCCCCCATTTGGACCTCCTGTTGCCATGTTTCTTCCCTAAGGGCATTTTGGACTTTTCAAACTTAGGACTTGGAAAAACTATAAATAGACCCCCTTGGGTACCTTTGGAGAGGCATTGGCTTTTGGCTTCCTCCTCCCTAGCTTTCTTCTTGGTAGAGTTGAGAGAACTCTCCAAGGTACCCAGCTCTCATTGGTAAGGGAGGGGAAGTGTTCTTGTGACCTTCTGGGTATGTGGTGGGACCTCCGCTCTAGAGCCGAGGGTCTGTTCCTAGTTTCCCAAGTCTTTGGTCCGTGACGTTCCCCCGAGTGTAGTAGGTGTGAGGTCACCCCTTCCCTAAGGGTCGAACTCCACAGATACCAAGTTTTTGGTTTCAACATCTATCTTAGATTATATGGGTCAGAATTATTTTTCATTGCATGTGTCACTAGATCCGAGTGAGTTTTCTCTCCGGTTCTCACTGATATGGCATATGAAATTTACGCTTCACGTTTAGACTATTGGTATGATAAAGCCATGGCTAAACACACCCCAGGCTTTCCTTCATGCCATTGGAATATCAACCGTCCCCAAGCTTATCCTGACACTATAAGACAGGTACCCACTTATGACGGTTATAGGTGCTCCAAAACTTTTAGAGACTGGTTTAAGGGAATAGAAATTGAATTTGATTGTCACGACTGGGACGACAACCACAAGGTTATCATAGACCAAGAACAATTAGTAGGTCAAGCCCAAGTATTTTGGCTAAACGAAGAGCATCGCATTGGTAGTTATAAACATGCTTGGCCGGCAATGCATAGCCTACTCTTGGATCAATTTGATCCTGCATATATCTGTACTACTAACACCAAGCCTGTAAGAGAGTATTGTTATGGTGCTAGTCCCATACCTTCATATAGGAATGATTGTAAACCTGCAATCGGTTCTGATGATTATGACATCTGGTGTTCCCTATAGATATATAATGAATCATAGACATAGAATGGCGGTCTTAGGAAGAAGAGGGTGGACAGGATGAGCAGGTCTGGGTTGAAGATGAATTCACGGTCTTCTCGTCGTCAATCTTAGAAGGAAGATGAGTCAATCAACAGAATGCCTTGTATTGTTGATGACACAGGTCAAATGAAATGAGAGCATCACAATAGTGCAACAAAGTAGCAGATAGGGTTTAAGGCCAACACTAGATCATTTTCCCCTAAAGGTCGGCCTGCCCATAGTATACCTACTACCACCTTTAGGGAAACCATTCCTAATAGATAATTTGTCTTGGACTCGAAAGATGTTACTACTAGAGTTTTGTATCCTTTATCCTCGACGTCTAAGCCCCTTTAGTTAGTGACTGATACCTCTGAGGATTCTAATGTGGATATAGTATCTCTGGATTCTGAAGTTGACCATCTAGGTGAGAGTATTCATTCACGTACGATAGTGCCTGATGAGTCTGATGATTCTGACAGTGAGGGAATCCCTAGTGATTTAGAAGACGATGTATGGGATGATTACATTCCGATCTGTGAGAGTATTCTGTTACCTATTATTTACACTGCTACTATTGTGTCTAACCACCCTAGTATTGAGTGCCCTCTCTAGGATACGATCTCTATCGTGATAGAGTCTATGATCGTACCCACTGAAATTGTATCTGAGTTATCTGAGGAGCGTGTGAGTGAGGATTGCCCTATTATTATTGTAGATGAGTTACCATCTGAGGGAAGGGTATTTTCGGATGATTCTTTTGTTTTACACCCGGATGAGAGTTCTTTTATGTCGTCACCGTTGGGTGAAATTTATACTGATTTGGATATTATCCCGGGTTTGATTGTGCTGACCCTTCCTCCAGATTATTTTCCCACATTAATTGACTTCTTAGGACGTGGAATTAGTCATCCTAGTCTGAGTTTTTGTGACTCACCCACTTTATTAGTTCCTACATTGGCGTTGTCTCAGCTTATAAATATTATTAGGTTGAGCGCATTAGTATTTGGTCTTTTCACCGCACTTCGTAGATCTGACTACATGTCACCTTTCACCATTCATTTTCCTGTGTGTCCATCTACGGTTCTGTACTCGGCTACGACTGATTCTGATTCTTTGGCAATTGTGCCTCTGGATGTGGTGTTACCTATACATACTTATATACCACACATTGTCACATGCATTTACCCACCACATTTTGATGACCCTCATTTCCCCACGTTAGTGACTACAGAATGACCCCTCGAATTGTATTGCTCGCACATACTTTCACATCTGGGAGCATCCAACTCCCTTATTTATGATGAGCGGTTCTCCTTGGCATATCTTCATGCCAAGTATGAGTATTTAAAATATAAAATTAAAACATCGAATTTGGAGCCCATTAAAATCATCTTTGATTATAAGGCTCCCGTGCCACCTGACTAACCCCCTTATCCTCCGTGTTTGGGTCTAGTCATGTAGAACATGGATTCCCTCCTCATGAATCTAGGACATTAGTGTTTCATTTTAAGTTATGTCGCATGCACTTCCACTCTTTTCCGAGACTGTCTGGCGCTAGATTTAGTGATTTGGGTTTAGTCTGGTCAGTCCCCGAGCGGATGCCTTCTGGCTCTGTTAATAAATTCATATGTAGGAACACCGACCCATCCATGATTATGAAGAATGTCGGATTTCATGCTTTTATTTTAGATTTTTATATAGCACAGGGTGTTTCACTTTATTTCAAGTTTTCGGACTTTTTACTGTACGTCTCTGTTCCACCTGAGTGGTTTTCTTCGTCCTTCTTATCTACCACTATATGCTCCCTTGGGATGTGGAGTGTTAGTATTGTTGTATCCAATTTCCACGTGGACTCCTTGGTTCTTGAATCGGAGGTAAGATTCTAGTTTTATTTCTTTTGCTTGACACCCTTTCGAGTTTCCTCGGAAGTCTTGTTGTTTCTTTGTTAGACAGGTTCTTAGTGCTGATGGATGTTCATACTTCTACGACCTGGATAGTGGGGCCAGATTTGCCACATGTTGTTGTTGCTGCTGCTTTTGACAGTTCTCCCCTCACGGGCCACTCATCGGTGATGAGTAAATTTGAGTGGGGGAGGATTGATGGTGGTGATGCTGATGCGGCCTTTGATCCCCATCATAGAGATTTTGTGGATTGGGATGATCGTTGCCGCGAGCTCGAGGATGGGATTCTACCACGACGTCCTCGCCAACGACGTTACATGTTTTGCACGACATCCGCCGTTACCATTAAATAAACAATATATAATTATAAATTAAATAATTATAATTATATATTTTTATGCATTTTTATTTTATTGCATTTTATTATTGAATTTTATTTCATGTAAGATGGGTGCTTATAACCATCCAATGTTTCATTTCATGCATTTCATTATTTTATATGTTATTTCATATTTATGATGAGTGCCTATAACCATCATATGTCATTTGAATTTTAAAGGAGGAGATTGAGTTGTGTAGGCTATATATAGCCATGCTTATGAAGAATTTAGTAGTGAAGAAGAAAAAAGAAAAAAAAAACCTAGAATTCAAGCTTTGAATTTTCCCCCTCTTTCCCCCTTTCCTCTAAGGCAAGATTCGACCCCCCTTCTCCCTCTCTTCCTCTTGGCCGCCATCCACCTCTACTCCCCTCTCTATCTCACAGCCCCTCTCCTCCTCCTACTCCCTCCTCAAGTTTCTCCTCCTACAACCCTCATCTTCTTCCTCAAATAAATTCGGCCACCCTTCCAGTACACTAAACCCGGCCACCCCTATTCCCCCTCAACTTCTCGGCCACCACTTTCCTCCACCACCACCCAACCAGCCCTCCCCTTTCCACACCTAAAATCGACCCACCTACTCTCCCTACAAAATAAAACCGAGCAGCCCCCATAGATGAAACCAGCCACCTTGCTTTTTTATCAAAAAAATTGGCTACCAACTTTTCTCTCTTCTTTCCTTGAAGATATTCCATCAAGGTTTCCCTCTTCTAGTGTTTGCAAAAGGAAGAATGGCTTGCGATTTCATCGTCCGACGCGGAACCGTGGACTTGTGTGGAAATAGATTCAACCACCATCGTGTGTGCTTTCCTCCACTCAACTTTGTGGATGGACTTTTCTTGGGATTTGGGTAATGATTTGCTATACTTTCTCTTGTGTGTTTCTTCTAAAATTATTGTGAGATTTGGTGGAATTAGAAGGCTAGTATTTTGTCATGATTTATATTGAAATTGTGCTTAATTAAAATATGATTTTTAAGCGTTTTATTCTTCCGAATATTTTCATTAAAATAGGATTGGGTAAATCTCGTGAACACTAGTAGAAATCAGATTCATTATCCTTGATATCTCCTCGATTTCAAGTGGATTTGTATACCCTCATACTAATTAATTTTGGGATTTATTTGGACTTAATTTTAAATCACTACTATAGTCCAGATCTTCTCTTATTGGAATTGTGAATGTTTGCGTGTAATTTTAATTTGAATTACTAATTGTCCGGATCGCGTAGGTCCTATTCGCTTGAGAAAACATTGGCCTTTAGCCCTTGTTCATTCTATAAAAGGGGTAGCACACCTTTGCGTTGTTTGATGTTGAATATTGTGCCATTAATTGCTGAAGTAATCGATAGTGTTAATTAGATAAATTGCTCACTAAGTATCTATTTTAGTTACCGTACCTAAGAACGCGTAGTTTAATCCGTATAAACTATGGTCCTGCATCATGAAAGCACTAAAGAGGTTAGGGATGATAGAAAATCCCCTCTCAATCTGGAATATGAGGACTTCAAGCAGAGCAAGAAGGACAATATAGCTGAGTGCTATGAAAAGTTCTTCAAAGTAGTGAATGAGCTGAGAACTTATGGGAGGGTCTTCAACAATTATGAGCTGAATGACAAGTTCCTAAGGTCTCTAACCAGAGACTGGGAAACAAAGATTTATGCCATCAAAGAGGTAGCCAAGCTAGCTAAAACTCATCCACACATATTTTTTTGAAAGTTGTTATCCTATGAGATGCAGCTGTCTGCCAAGAAGTAGGAGGGGACCATCATCAGATCCCAAGCCAAGGAGAAGACAGTGGCCTTCATGGCTGATAGCCTTAGGATGAGCAAAGAGAGGAATTCTTCTCCCCTACGAAGGCCTGCTGATTTTGATAGCTCTGAGTCAAGTTCATCTAACAGTAACATATCAGATGGAGAATTTGCTACCTTATCTAGGCAGTTCCAAAAGTTGATGAAGAGAAGGTAGTGGAAGAACAAACCTTCCTCCTCTTTACACAACAAAGAGGGATCACCACAAGTCTGAGAAAAAGTTCTCCAAAGAAGATAGGTATGATTCCAAACCTAGTAAGCATAGTTCTTTTAAAATTGTTTGATATTGTTGTAATAAGCCCGTGCATGTCATAGCTGATTTCCTAGTCAAAAGAAAAGAGACAGGTAGGAAAGAGCATCACCATCTGAGGGCAAGAAGAAAAAGAACTTCATTATCAAGAATGAGAAGAGCTGGAGTCAGAGTGACTCAGCATCTTCATATTCTAAAGAAGAAGAAGCCTATATTGGGCTGTTTGTTGATGTTGCTGCTAATAAGGATGAGGAATATCCAGCTGCAAGGATAGGAATCAGGGCCCCTCTATCACACTCAGATAGTGACACTGAGGTGGATGAAGATGAGGAGGGCTATTATGGACTCATCGCCATGATAGATGGAGAATCCAACAAGGACTAGCCTGGTATAAGTAAGGTACATTCTTTGTCTAGCTCCTCCTCTGAATTTGACTATGAGACTAGTCCCAATTCTGATGCTCCTTCACCCTGTGATGATGATGGTTTAGAATCTGTGGAAGATGTAAATCAATAGATTGACAACTATGGGTTGATATTGGATGCTCTGAAAAAGAGCAATAAGCTTGTCAAAAGACAAGCCAAGGAAATAATTTCCTTAAGGAAAGATCTCTCTTTGCACACTGAGTAAGCCACATTGGTGGTCCAGATGAGCATAGAGATATCCCAAATCAAAACAATCACCATTATCCAAGGTACAACCATTAATGGTATGTGATATTTAATTAAAGAGTTGGAAGATAAGCTCCTCAAATAGAGGATGATAGTGGCTCAGTACTCCAAACCTAAGTCAGTATTGCTACTCATTGATACATTCACCTCCCAAACTAATAAGAATGGACTGGGGTACATTGAGAGGAACACTGGAAGAAGGAATAGGAGGAGGAGCAAGGACCCTATTCAGCCTGCTATCTCTTTTGAGAAAGTTGTGCTGCCATCCAACAGGTATGACCAAGAAATCATATATGGTCACTAGGTGAATGGAAGATCCACTAGTGTTAACCAAAATGTTCATAGCTATAGCAGAAGGAAGGGCATGGGTTTGAGTGCCTTTAAGGCTCCCCACGAGGAAATTCAGATGGCCCATTATGGACCATTTATTTTTGGTGCACTAGCCCCCACACTCAAGAATAAGGCAGTGGACAATAGTCAAGCTCCTCTAGCAAAGACTCAGACCAAAAGTAAGTCAATTAGTAAGCCTGACTTGGCTATATCTAATGCAATCAACATCTTGTCTTCTACAAAGAAGACTACTGGCAGTGGCATTCACAGTAAGCCAAGTTCATCTACCGGTATACTTACTTTCAGTCAGATCCATGCTGAAAGAAATATGAAGAGGGCTACTAATCTCCCTTCTTAACAGTCAGCTGCTTTTTGCTTGTCTATAAGAGCTATTCAAGAAAGGAGATACAATATTCATGAGTATTGGTGTTGTGGTAAAGTGGGTCATTTTGCCATAGATTGTTTGCACAACCCCAATGTGCCTAGTGCTAGGGCTAGTCTAAATGTTAGAAATGATGCATGCAGACATGCTCATTTTTAAACTAACTAGAACCAAGGACCCAATCCTTTTTGGAGTCCTATAGTAAACTAAATTTTAGTTGTAGGATAGTCCAAGTACCAATACACCAATATGGTACTTGGACAGTGGATATTCCAGGCACATGACTAGAAAAAGAAGTCTTCTAAAGGAATACAGTCCAATAAAGAATGGACAAAATGTGATCTTTGGAGGCTCAGACAAAAGAGTCACAAAGGGCTATAATATGATCACCAATGACATAGTCACAATCACAAAAGTGGCTTAAGTGGAAGGGTTGTAACACAACCTGATATGTATAAGCCAACTATGTGATCTTGGCTATGTCATTGTGTTCCACAAGGATGAGTGTCTGATTAAAAGTCAAGTGACCAAGAGGTCATTTGGACAGGCACTAAGAGTGGGAATATTTATTGTTTAAACTTTTTATGTTTAAGTTCTCACACCCCTGTGTGTCTTGTTGCTAATGAGAATGTCTTATACTATATATAATGGCATAAGAGACTAGCTCACTTGAACTACAAGACTATTACCAAGCTCTTCAGTGAAGAGCTAGTCAGAAATGGTCCCACCATGTGACGCACCGAGGGCATTTGCTCTGCATGTCAAAAGGGAAAGTAGATCAAAGCATCCTTTAAGAGCATTAGTACCAAGGATTCTGTGAGGTGCTTATACCTCATGAATGTGGACTTGTTTGGTCATCTGCCAGTTCATAGTCTTGGTAAGAAAGTCTATACACTTGTGATAGCTGATGTCTTCTCTAGGTTTGCTAGGGTGTTCTTCTTGAAGAAAAAGTCAGAAACCCTTGACACTTTTGTGACCTTTGTTAGGCAAGTTCAGAATGAAAAAGACAACTCTGTGGTCAACATCAGAAGTGACCATGGTACAAAATTTCAGTTTGAAGGCATGACAAAGTTCTGTGAAGATCAAGGGATTCACCAGGAATTTTCTTCACCTAGAATGCCCCAGCAAAATGGGATAGCTGATAAGAAAAATATAACTCTCATAGAGGTTGGCAGGACCTTTCTCACTGACACTTCTCTCCCATAATATTTTTGGGTTGAGGCACTGAACACTGTATTTCATGTCCTAAATAATGACTCTAATAATAAGTACCATAAGAAGACTCCCTATGAGATTATGAAGGGCAGAAAACCAAATCTAGCCTATCTCAGGATCTTTGGTAGTAAATGATTTGTGCTCAATAATGAAAAGTTCCATTTGACTAAGTTTGCTGTCAAATCCTATGAAAGGATATTTGTTTGGTACAACAATCATAGCAAAGCATATAGGGTCTACAACATGAAAAATCAAGTTATAGAAGAGTTTGTTAATGTATTCTTTGATAAGTCATCAATGATTAATAGTGAGCTGCCCAACTCCTCTAGATCTATAGGTATAGAGATGAAGATGGACAAACTAACCATCAAGGACAGTTCTACAACTACCCTAGAAGAAGTTGATGGAGTATGCATTCCAAAAGGAGATCAAAGTGCACCTGATATGGATGAAGATCAGCAAGATCTAGCCAATGAAGGTCGTGATGCTTAAGTAAGAATGCCTCCAACTGTCAGGCACTTGAGGGATCATCCTTGAGATCAGATAATTGGAGATGCTAGCCAAGGGGTTACAATAAGGAGCAGAAGCCTAAACATTGCAATATACTCCAGCTTCCTGTCTCAGGTGGAACCTAAAAGGTTTGAAGATGTCAGCACTGATCCATTTTGGATTGTGGCTATACAAGAGGAACTAAACTAGTTCAAGAGATGCAAGGTCTAGAAGCTGGTTCCCAGACCACAAGAACATAACATCATCAGAATCAAGTGGATCTACATGAATAAGTTTGATGAAAATGGTGTTATAATAAAGAATAAAGCTAGAATGGTAGCCAAAGGATATAGACAAGAATAAGGTATTAACTTTGATCAAACCTTTGCTTCAGTTGCTAGATTGGAAGCTATTAGACTATTCCTTGCATATGCCACACACAAGAGATTTTAGGTCTACCAAATGGATGTCAAGTCATCTTTCTTTAATGGTGTCCTAAGAGAAGAGTTATATGTTGAGCAACCCTCAGGTTTTGTCAATTCTAACTCACCTAATTATGGTTATAGGCTTAGGAAAGAATTGTATGGGTTGAAGCAAGCCCATAGGGCATGGTATGAAACCCGGTCTAGATTTATCATTGAGAATATATTCTCAAGGGGAAAAATATACAAGAAATTATTTCTAAGGAAAGTCAAGGGCAAGATCATCCTAGTACAGATTTATGTAGATGACATAATCTTTGGGTATACTGATGATAACCTCTGTTGGTACCCTAGTTTGATTTGAGTTTAGTCCTCTCCTTTGTGCTCCTTGACCCAAGAATTATCTATGGTTTAATGGTTAGTAGTCTAGCTGTAGAGTCCTCACTTTTCCAGATTGAGAATTTGGTTTAGTTTGTTCGTTCGATTATCGTCGAACGCCGCTCGACTATCGTCGACTAACTGTTCGACGATCGTCTATCAGTTGTTCGACTTTCAGTCTGCGAGGATAGTTCGACTATCGGTTGATAGTTCGACTATCTGTGTGCTTTGATAGTTCGACTATCTTCTTGGATAGGTCGACTATCTGATAGTTCGACTATCTGTTGATAGGTCGACTATCTGTTTGTCTTTGATAGTTCGACTATCTACTTAGATAGGTCGACTATCTAATAGTTCGACTATCTGTTGATAGGTCGACTATCTGTTTGGTTTTGATAGTTCGACTATCTGCTTGGATAGGTCGACTATCTGATAGTTCGACTATCTGTTGATAGTTCGACTATCTGTTCTGCGTTGATAGCTCGACTATCTGTTGATAGGTCGACTATCTGTTCTCGCTTGATAGTTTGACTATCTACTTTGTTAGTTCGACTATCTGATAGTTCGACTATCTGTTGATAGGTCGACTATCTGTTTGTTTCTGATAGTTCGACTATCTGTTGATAGGTCGACTATCTGATAGCTCGACTATCTGTTGATAGCTCGACTATCTGTTTTGCCCTGATAGTTCGATTATCTGTTGATAGGTCGACTATCTGATAGTTCGACTATCTTCTGGTAGTTCGACTATCTGCTGTGATAGTTCGACTATCTCCTTTGATAGTTCGACTATCTGGATCGTTCGACTATCTGTCCGATAGTTCGACGATCTCCGTGCGTCGTTCAACGATCTCCGAAGGTCGTTCGACGTTTTCTGTCTGCCTTTATATTTTGTATTTATTTATTATATTTAATTAATTAATACATTTTCTGGCAAGTTGTTTTGAGTTTTATGATAATATTTCCAGGCATATCTGCTCTATTCTTTTTGCCTGAGTCAAATCTTTTTAGATAAAGTTGTTTGTCTTATTAGCTGGCTTTATAAATTACTTTATCTGCTGTCAGCCCTTTATAGCCGTTAGACTGAAAAGTCTTCTTTTTGCTATAAAGAGTTTGTTTCTGATATGACTTTATTTAGTACTTTATTATCAAATTGTTTCCTGCGGCTTCCTAGAAAAAGGGTTATTCCTTTTATAGAATATTTCTGCTGCAGAGATTGTTTTGTCTTCTTGATATTTACAGCCCAGGTCTCAAGTCTCAGAAGAAGACAAGTTATTCAAATTGAAGAGAGCCGTTGCTTGCTGATGTTATATAAAGGACCCTTTGAAGAAGGATTCAAGCTAGCATATAGCTAGCTAACTAGTTACCCAGATATTTTCAAGCATTCAAGCCTTCATCAAGATCAAGCTTTCTGCTCTCAGCAATTTCCATCTAACTGAGAAGTGTTAAGATCTTCTACTCTTCTTCAACCTGAGTTCTCCTGCTTTCAGGAAGTTCAAACTCAGAGTTCTTTTGAAGAAGAAGAAGAAGAAGATAGCTGCTTGAAGATCTTTATTTTTATTATTTGTATCTTCTTGTAGTTTTTCCTTCAGAGCTTTCTGAAGAGTTTTCTGCACTGAAGCAAGACTTCACCTGGACATCTTTGAGCCAGAGGGAGCCTTGATTCTTTAGAGCTTTCTAGCTCAGTGCAAGCTTTTGTGCTTCTCTAATCTATTGTAAAATAGAGAAGACATCTTAACCTTCTTCCCCCTCCTGTACAGGGTTATTACTCCCTTCAAAAGTATCCCTTGGTGGCAGGGCACCTGATCAAAAACCTGTGCTTGGTTTTTAGACACCTGATCAAAAGTCTAAAGGGTTTTTGGATCTACCTGAAGCAGATCCCGTTGGTGGCAGGGCACCTGATCAAAAACCTGAGTGGATTCCTACCGTGTGGGTAGAAGAGTGGACGTACCCAAGTTGTTTGGGGAACCACTATAAATTTCCTTGTGTCGTCTGGATTCACTTGTTTAATTCCTGCATTGTGGCTGTGAATAGATATAACTAGGATTGCTAGTTGCTGATTAGGTTTTCCAAGCCTTAACTGTAATTACAGTTAGCTTGAGTTTGTACACATCACTTGTGTTAGGCTTTAAGGTTAAATCAATATCTATAATCTTTTATTCCGCACTTCACTCCAAGGGAGTTGGGTAGACCATTAAGTTTTGTCTAGTGCAAAATTTGATAACTCTATTCACCCCCCCCTCTAGAGTAGTATCTATCCCTTCACTTTCAATTGGTATCAGAGGGAGGTTGACTGACTGAATAGGCTAACTCCTAAGTCACAAGATCCTGATAGATACCAAAGCTTATAGATATTCACTATCATGGCCCAGTCCAAGGATTATTCTAGCACCAGACCTCCAGCATGCAACTTAGCTAAGTTTGGCATCTGGAAGGCAAGGATAAAATTATATATGAATTCTATTGATGAAAGCATCTTTGCTTCTATTTTGTCAGGTCCCCCAAGAGCACCTGCTGCTGCTTCTGCCTCATCATCTGATATGAGTGCAGTGCCTCCTCCAGATTATAATGATGAGTACAAGAAGGCCAAAATAGCAGATGCCAAGGCAATGAACATACAGGCTCAGACAATGTCTGATGAGGTATTCCAGAAGGTTGCTGACTGCTCCTCAGCAAAGGCCATGTGGGATATACTGAACCAGATTGTAGCTGGTTCAGCTGATGAAAGGAAGGACAGGAGGTCCAACCTGATCTCACAGTATGAGAACTTCAAGAAAACTGATGCTGAATCAATTGAAGCCATGTACACCAGGCTCAGCTCAATCATCAATGAGATGAGGACCCTGGACAAGGACATATCATTGACAGAGGTCAATGATAAGATTCTTATGTGCTTCCCTAGCACATGGGATCTAAGGATCTGGCCCATCAAGGAAGCCAGAAGTACAAATGAGATCTCCACTAAAGCCCTCCTCGGCAAGCTCAAGTCTTTTGAGCAAGTGCTGAAGACAAGGGAAGCAGAAGCTGAAGCAAAGACCCCCACTCCAACAAGAAAAGAGCAATCTCTAGCTCTTAAGGCTGCTGATGCTTCTGAAGGCAGCCAATCTAATGAGGAACTAATGGCATTGTTTGCCAAGAGGTTTCTCAAGATGGGGAGAAAGGAGTTCAGAAAGAAGTCTTCACGCTATGAAGACAAACCAAGGTATGATCGCTCTCCTGCTAAAGAAATTATTTGTTATGGTTGCAGGAAGCCTGGACACATCTTGCCAGAGTGTCCAGAGGAGAAAAACAAAGACAAGAGGAAAGAAAAAGAACAACACAGGAAGCACTCCAAGCCATCCTCCTACAAAAATAAAAAGAAGGAGAGAGGTTTCATTGCTGAAACCTGGAGTGATTCTGATGAAGAATCCTCCTCATCAAGCTCCAGTGAGGATGAGGAAGAGAAGAAGGCAAAATAAGTTTGCCTGATGGCAATAGATGCCTGCAGCAACCACTCTGCAGCAGAGAGCTCAGATTCTGATAAAGAGATGCCCACAGAAGATGAGGTACTCTCTTCTTATGATTTTACTTCAGAAGAATTTAAATTAGACTTTAAATCTTTATGCTTAGATTTAATTAGCTCTGAAAAGGAAATAAAAGAACTTAGAAATAGGTTAGCTGACTCAGAATCAATAGCTACAGAAAATGTTAGGTTAAAGGAAGATCTCACTACTTGTAGTGAAGAAATTAAATTTCTTAAAATAGAGTTAGCTAAATCTAAGAGGTTAGAAGAATCACTTAATGGTAGAAGCCTTAAGTTGTTAGAAATTACCAGCATGACTAACACTAGGTCAGGTAATGATAAACTAGGCTTATGAGCTTCTCCCAGTGAACCCCCAGTTCTACTTAAAAATAATCTTTCAACTCCAGTAAACTTCATTTCAGCTAGTGGAATGAAGAATACTGAGTAAGTAAATCTAGTTAATAAAACCTTAAATAAAGCTAAGAGAGAAAAGAGAAAGAAATTCTTTAAAGAAATGCAAAGAGCGTCGAACGCCGCTCGACGATCGGAAGCTCAATGGTCGAACGAAGCTCGACGATCTGAGCGCCCATCGTCGAACGTCGATCGACGATTTCAACATGATTTTCAAAATCATAATCAGTATCATAGAAACCTAAATGAAAACAGAAACCCTAGGTTTGTTGACCCATCATCTGCATGGAGAATCCCACCTAGGAGATCTCACCCACTAGGTTATCACCCTCAGCCTGCATTTTCATATATTTCCAGTTTTTCTTATGTGAAAAACAAGGGACCCAAGGTTACCTGGGTCCACACTGTCTAAATAATTGTCTTGCAGGTGAAGGCCTATCCAATCACTCAAAATAAGTGGTATTTGGATAGTGGATGCTCTAAGCATATGATAGGAAATAAAGATCTTCTGTCAAAGTTCAAAGCTAAGCTCGGGCCAAAGGTTATCTTTGGAGACTCCAGCTGTGGTCAGACAGAAGGCTATGGCAAGATCACAATTGGAGCAGTTACTTTTAAGAGAGTTGCATATGTCAATGGACTGAAGCATAATTTGATTTCAGTCAGCCAGCTATGTGATGCTGGCTACCAGGTTTCATTTTCTAACTCCTCTTGCAATATTACTTTAAATAATAATGTTGTTTTAGTAGGTATTAGAATAGGTAATATTTATTTAGTAGATTTCAATTCATCTCATTCTGAAATCTGCCTGTTTAATGAAGTAACAATTAATAATAATTCTTTGTGGCATAAGAAGCTTAGTTATGTAAACCTTAAAAATATATCTAAGTTATCTAAACACAACCTTGTTAGAGGTTTACCTTCTTGCCCCTACAAGAAGGAGAGCCTATGCAAGGCTTATCAGCTAGGCAAGCAAACCAAAAACTCTTTTAAATCTGTAAATAAGAGTGATTCTCCTAGAATCCTGTATCTATTACACTTGGACCTTTTTGGCCCAATAAATGTACAGAGTTTAGGAGGGAAGTATTACACTTTAGTAATTGTAGATGACTTCTCTAGGTTCAGTTGGGTTTTCTTTTTGAGAACTAAGTCTGATAACTTCAAAGCCCTTACAGACTTTCTACTATGTGTGCAGACTGAGTACTCTACTCATGTGGCCTTGATCAGAAGTGATCATGGTACTGAGTTTGACTCTCTTCTCATGCAAGAATTCTGTGAGAGAGAAGGTATCAAACATAGTTTCTCAACTCCTAAAACTCCTCAACAAAATGGGGTAGTTGAAAGGAAGAATAGAACACTCATTGAAGCTGCTAGCACATTGTTGGCAGATGCTAACATGCCTCTCTCCTATTGGGCAGAAGTTGTTAGTACAGCCAATTATGTCTTGAATAGAAGTTTGATACACAAACTTAAGTGTAAAACTCCTTATGAGTTGCTTAAGGGAAAGAAACCTAAAATTAATTATTTTAGAGTTTTTGGCTGTATTGTTTATATTCATAATAATAATAAAGAATATATTAGAAAGTTTGAAGCAAAAGCTTCAATGGGAATTATGCTTGGATATTCCCAAGTAAGCAAAGCTTATAGGGTTTATAACAAATCTACCTGTAAGATTGAAGAATCTGTGCATGTATCATTTGATGAGCATCAGATGTTTTACAAGGAGAAAGAAAATTCTCCTTCCTCCAGTTCATTGCAGGTACCTGATGCCCCTCAAGAAATTCTTCAACTATCAACTCTTCAGATCACTGAATCAGACAGTGATGAAGACATTGCTGAAGCAGTTGTTGTTCCTCCAACAGTAGATCAAATTCCTCCTGAGGAATTAATCCCAACTGTTGCTGAAGATCACATCCCACCTGCTGATATTGTCACACTTAGAGATCACCCCACATCTCAAGTGATTGGAGACATATCAGCTGGTATGCAAACAAGACACCAATTAAGATAGGATGTGATGCATGCTTGTTTCCTCTCACAGGTTGAGCCCCTCACCTTTAAAGATGCAGAGCTAGATCCCCACTGGATCATTGCAATGCAAGAGGATCTCAATCAGTTTGAGAGATGTAAAGTTTGGACTTTGGTTCCAAGACCTAAAGGCCAACTGATCATAGGCACCAAGTGGGTGTATAGAAATAAGTTGGACGCAAATGGAATTATAATAAGGAATAAAGCAAGGCTTGTAGCTCAGGGCTACAGACAGGAGGAAGGTATAGACTATGACCAAACCTTTGCTCCTGTTGCAAGGCTAGAAGCAATAAGGATCTTCTTGGCCTATGCAGCCTACATGAAGTTTAAGGTGTTCCAAATGGATGTCAAAAGTGCATTCCTGAATGGTGAGCTTAAGGAAGAGGTGTTTGTTGAACAACCACCAGGGTTTGTTTCTTCAACTCAGCCCTCACATGTGTTTAAGTTACAGAAAGCTCTTTATGGACTAAAGCAAGCTCCCAGAGCCTGGTATGAGACTCTAGCTAGTTTCCTCTTAGAGCACAACTTTACTAGGGGAGTAGTTGATAGAACCCTTTTCGTCAAACATCACAAGGACATAATCCTGTTAGTTCAGGTGTATGTAGATGATATTATATTTGGCTCCACTGATCCCAAACTTTGCAAAAGGTTCTCTGACCTGATGCACTCTAAGTTTGAGATGAGTAGTATGGGTGTGCTGTCTTACTTTTTTGGTCTCCAAGTTAAGCAAGATGCTGATGGTATCTTCATCTCCCAATCCAAATATGTCAAGGAATTGGTAAAGAAATTTGGGATGGCTGATGCTTCAGCAATGCCTACACCTATGGCTACTAATGTAGTTATTGACTCTGATGATCACGGCAAGCCAGTTGATCAAAAGAATTATAGGGCCATTGTTGGTTCCCTATTATATCTAACTGCAAGTAGGCCTGATATAATGTTTGCTACATGCCTTTGTGCTAGATTCCAGGTCAACCCCAAGAAATCTCATCTGATTCTTCTAAAGAGAATCCTGAGATACCTGAAGGGATGTCCAGATCTAGGACTTTGGTACCCAGCTGAGTCAGAATTTGAGTTAATTGGATATTCTGATTCTGATTATGCTGGTTGCAGAGTTGACAGGAAGAGCACCTCAGGAACTTGCCAGTTCCTGGGAGAGAGATTGGTCTCTTGGTTCTGTAAGAAACAGGCTTCTGTCTCAACTTCAACTGCAGAGGCTGAATATATAGCAGCTGCTAGTTGTTGTTCACAGATCCTGTGGATTCAAAACCAGCTTGTGGATTATGGTTACTCACACAAGAACACCAAAATCATGTGTGATAGTACCAATGCTATTTCTATTGCACAAAATCCAGTGCACCACTCTAGAACGAAGCACATTGAGATTCGGCACCATTTCCTGAGAGATTGTGTGGAAAAGAACAAGATATGTCTTGAGTTCATATCCACTGAGTTTCAGAGAGGTGATATATTCACCAAGCCTTTAGATGAACAGAAGCATCTGTTCTTTTTAGTTCAATTAGGCATGATCAATGGACGAGACTAAGTGTGACTATATCTGCCTATGTTGAAACTTGTTTGAAGATCGTCGAACGATGATCGAAGATCGTCGAACGGATCAAGTCTATCGTCGACCTCTAGTTGATGATGGCTTATCTGTTTGAAGATCGTCGACCGGCGTTCGACCATCGTCGAACAAGTCGAGCTCATCGTCGATCTCTGGATGACGAAAGCCTGTTGTTTGTGAAGCCAGAAATAGTCGAACAATGGCTCGACTACTCTGCTTCTGAGCCGATCGTCGAACGGTCGTTCGACTATCGGGTCTAGTATCTTTTTAATAGATCGACTATTTCCGGTCTAATATAAAGCCGATAGTCGACCTAGGTTAAAAGATCTTTTGTTTTATCGTCGACGGAGCGTGACTTTTCGCATTCTGCCTTCCCGCTTGCGATTTTCGGCCGTTTCGTCTTCTTCGTCTTCTCCATCTTTCTCCAGCGATTCTCCAGCAATCAATGGCAGTCTCTCCAGCAGTTCTAGCAGTTGTGAAGTTTGATGCTGGCTTTAGCGTTGATTTCGACGCGTTCAGTAGCTGCGATGCCGGGATCGTAGAAGTTCTTCAGCTTTGCTGGGATCAAGGACTCGAGAGGTTAATGTCTTCAAGGATTAAGATAAACATCCCAGAGATCAAGGAATGGGCCTTCACGTCGTCCTCCACCGAAGACTCGATGACTGTCACCATCGGTGGAGAAGAGGTAATCCTAACTCCGGCCGTTCTGACTGATATTTTTGGTTTAATAAATGGTGAAGAGGATTATGAGCAAGATGCTCAAGAATTCGGAAGAATGTTAGTTGAGCTGGGACATGCTGAGGGCATTCCCACGAAGCTGCTCAAAGTAAATTTTCCTTTCAAGATTAAGTTTCTTGCTGAGTTGGTAGGAAAAGTGCTCCTCGGTAAGCACTCTGCTCATGATAATATCACAAGGCAACAATTTGCACTGATGTGTGCGATTGTTAATCGGAAAAGGATAGATTGGGCGGGAGTGATGTTTGATGTAATAAGGAAAAAGAATGGCAAGAAGGAAGTTACCCTCGGAAGGGTTATTGGAATCTTCCTGAAGGAAAAGTACCCCCAGCTGCTGAGTTCAACCGCAACAACAATTAACGCAAGCAAGAAGATGGATCCTAACCTGTTCTCTAAATGGAAGAGAACTTTTGTGAAACCCGCTCTCACAGGGGTTGCTCCAGCAACATCTGAGGACACCAGGACTGAATCAGTCACTCCTCACCCTGTCGAAGCTGGCTCAGCTCTTCCCTCCTCCTCTTCTGCTTTGTTGTCTGCTTCAGTTGAAGTTCCATCAACTTCAGCTGAAGTACGACCTTCTCCCTCTCCTGCTCCAGAAACAACCACGGTTGTTCCTCTCTCCCCTCCAGCATCTCCTCTTCCTTCTCATCAGACTAGGATATCTGCTCCTAGCTTTGATTTGTTAGGATCTGAGAGGATTCCTACTCCTCCTCAGTCTCCCATTCATTCCCCAGTTAATTCTCCAATTAACTCTCCAGCTCCATCTCCTATTCAATCCCCTGTCCACACCATTCTTCATCCCAGCACTTCAACCATATGTGCTGCAGCTCCATCCACTACACTTCCATCATCTTTTGAGATCACTCCTGAGCTTATCTCCCGCATTGTGGAGTTGATTACCCCCTCAATCAAAACCATGATTGAAGAGGCAATCGCTCCCCTTGCATCCTCCATTGATATCTTAACTACCTCCATCAAATCTCTTTCCAAATCTGCTGAGCCATCTTCCTCAAGGGGCCTGGTTTCAGTCTCCACTGAAATCAGGCAGGGGGAGATGTTCTATGAAGATGCCTCAGAACCTCCTGCCTCCCTTCCAGCTATAACAGATACTGTGATGACAGCCCTGGAAGAGTCTGCTCCAGCTGAGAAAGAAGTAGTTCCAGTGTTATCTGATAAGGAAATAGCTGATGGAATCATGCTATCTGAAATTGCAGTAAAAGTCTGCCTAGAAGATCTCACCACTCCCGTGGTTGCTAGATTCCTAGAAGGAATTATAACTTCATATCTAGATGAATCATGGGAGATGGTCAAGTATGAAGGTAATTCACTTATTCGATTTATTGACGAGTCAATTAATTTGCTTGCTAGTGAATACCTTGAAGGAATGATTATTGCTTATTTAGCAGATCTGTATTCATAATTCTACAGATTTTATTAGAGAAGATTTATCTGCTCAGATAATAGTAATTGTCTCAGAGGCTGCCCCAAGTGTTCCTGATATCCAAGTAGATCCAGAATTGGATTCTTTTCTAGATGATAGAGAAGATGAGTCTGAGAATCAAGATGAAGTCAAAGATGACACTCCTGTTCTGAGTATGGAAGAAGTAAAAGCAAGAGCTGCCTGGAATCTAAGAGTACAGTCTTTGTTGAAAGAGAAAGAAAAAGAGCTGCAAGTTGAAAAGTCAACTATCTGGGATGATTCACCAGGGTTGGACTTAGATTCCCTTCTGGCTCTGGATGCCATTGAAGAGGAAAGAGAGAAATCAGATCTGAAGCTTAAAGAAAAGGCTGTTTCTGAAGCCTATGATCCGTATGATAATCCCCCATCATCTCACTCTGATGATGAAGATGATTCTGACGTATCTGAAAATTCAAAGAGAAAGAAAGTTGTTCTAAAGAAAAGGAAAGCTGCTGCTCCTCCTCCTCCCAGTAAAGACAATGATACTCCTTATTACATTCTGAAGGGCATTGACCCTAAGTCAAAGGAATTTCAGCACTGGATGTGGTTCTCAAAGAACCAGCAGAAAGAGAGGAAAAGATCTAAAAGATATGATAGTCCTGGTTCAAGATGGACTCCCAGAGGTCCTCCTCCTCCTCCAGGTGCAGGAGCTTCTGGTAATCTTTCTGCCAACCCTTCTGCCTCTTCAGGAAAATCTGCTCCATCAGCAAGATCTGCTTCGTCTCAGCATCAATCAAGGAAAAGCTCTCATAGCTCTCATGGAAAGTCTCATTCTGGCAGTCAAATGCATGAAGCAGAAGTGAAAGAACAAGTTAAGGAGGTTGTGTATCTAAAGCCAACTTTTTCACCTCCTCCTTCTCCTAAGAGAAAGGTTTCAACTGCTGCACAAGTTCAGTCTGAGAAAGTTGTTTTAAAAGGTAAGTAGTTTACTTTGTTTTAAAATTCTAGCAAGAACCTTTTGCTAAGTTTGCTCCAATATCTTATCTAGATAAAGAATCAGATGTTGCTCCTCCTGAGCCTGTTTATGAAAGTCCAGAGCTAGATCCTAACTTTAGGATGGCTTGTTTTCACGAACTAGTTGGAGCAGCTCAAATAAGAAAAGTAAAAGCAGAAGGAAAAGATACTACTGGTTTAACCACCATGTCTGCTTTCAGAAAGAAAGAGTTTGAAAAGTTCCAGGTCAATCCTGATGTATTTGATCCCTCAAAATATATGGAAAAGCATCCTGAAGCAGTAGTCCCAAGAGCTGCAGAATTGAAGATCATTGGTGTGCAGGACTTGAAGCTATCAAAGAAAGAATCTGATGATCCTCTAAGGAAAATTTCTTTTGTTCCTAGTTCCTCTGCCCCCTTGCCAGATTCTGTAGACTCTTAATAGTTTGATTGACTGCTGTGCTATATTTGTCTATTATCTATCTGCTTGATAATTGCTAGTTACTTGCTATCTATTTCCTGTATTGTTTTTAGTGTTCTATAGCTAGCTGTATGTTTTAGATTTTGAAGGACTTAACTCAAATAGGGGGAGATTGTTGGTACCCTAGTTTGATTTGAGTTTAGTCCTCTCCTTTGTGCTCCTTGACCCAAGAATTATCTATGGTCAATGGTTAGTAGTCTAGCTGTAGAGTCCTCACTTTTCCAGATTGAGAATTTGGTTTAGTTTGTTCGTTCGACTATCGTCGAACGCCGCTCGATTATCGTCGACTAACTGTTCGACGATCGTCTATCAGTTGTTCGACTTTCAGTCTGCGAGGATAGTTCGACTATCGGTTGATAGTTCAACTATCTGTGTGCTTTGATAGTTCGACTATCTGCTTGGATAGGTCGACTATCTGATAGTTCGACTATCTGTTGATAGGTCGACTATCTGTTTGTCTTTGATAGTTCGACTATCTGCTTAGATAGCTCGACTATCTGATAGTTCGATTATCTGTTGATAGGTCGACTATCTGTTTGGTTTTGATAGTTCGACTATCTGCTTGGATAGGTCGACTATCTGATAGTTCGACTATCTGTTGATAGTTCGACTATCTGTTCTGTATTGATAGCTCGACTATCTGTTGATAGGTCGACTATCTGTTCTCGCTTGATAGTTCGACTATCTGCTTTATTAGTTCGACTATCTGATAGTTCGACTATCTGTTGATAGGTCGACTATCTGTTTGTTTCTGATAATTCGACTATCTGTTGATAGGTCGACTATCTGATAGCTCGACTATCTGTTGATAGCTCGACTATCTGTTTTGCCCTGATAGTTCGACTATCTGTTGATAGGTCGACTATCTGATAGTTCGACTATCTTCTGGTAGTTCGACTATCTGCTGTGATAGTTCGACTATCTCCTTTGATAGTTCGACTATCTGGATCGTTCGACTATCTGTCCGATAGTTCGACGATCTCCGTGCTTCGTTCGACGATCTCCGAAGGTCGTTCGACGTTTTCTGTCTGCCTTTATATTTTGTATTTATTTATTATATTTAATTAATTAATACATTTTCTGGCAAGTTGTTTTGAGTTTTATGATAATATTTCCAGGCATATCTGCTCTATTCTTTTTGCCTGAGTCAAATCTTTTTAGATAAAGTTGTTTGTCTTATTAGCTGGCTTTATAAATTACTTTATCTGCTGTCAGCCCTTTATAGCCGTTAGACTGAAAAGTCTTCTTTTTGCTATAAAGAGTTTGTTTCTGATATGACTTTATTTAGTACTTTATTATCAAATTGTTTCCTGCAGCTTACTAGAAAAAGGGTTATTCCTTTTATAGAATGTTTCTGCTGCAGAGATTGTTTTGTCTTCTTGATATTTACAGCCCAGGTCTCAAGTCTCAGAAGAAGACAAGTTATTCAAATTGAAGAGAGCCGTTGCTTGCTGATGTTATATAAAGGACCCTTTGAAGAAGGATTCAAGCTAGCATATAGCTAGCTAACTAGTTACCTAGATATTTTCAAGCATTCAAGCCTTCATCAAGATCAAGCTTTCTGCTCTCAGCAATTTCCATCTAACTGAGAAGTGTTAAGATCTTCTACTCTTCTTCAACCTGAGTTCTCCTGCTTTCAGGAAGTTCAAACTCAGAGTTCTTTTGAAGAAGAAGAAGAAGAAGAAGATAGCTGCTTGAAGATCTTTATTTTTATTATTTGTATCTTCTTGTAGTTTTTCCTTCAGAGCTTTCTGAAGAGTTTTCTGCACTGAAGCAAGACTTCACCTGGACATCTTTGAGCCAGGGGGAGCCTTGATTCTTTAGAGATTTCTAGCTCAGTGCAAGCTTTTGTGCTTCTCTAATCTATTGTAAAATAGAGAAGACATCTTAACCTTCTTCCCCCTCCTGTACAGGGTTATTACTCCCTTCAAAAGTATCCCTTGGTGGCAGGGCACCTGATCAAAAACCTGTGCTTGGTTTTTTGACACCTGATCAAAAGTCTAAAGAGTTTCTGGATCTACCTGAAGCAGATCCTGTTGGTGGCAGGGCACCTGATCAAAAACCTGAGTGGATTCCTACCGTGTGGGTAGAAGAGTGGACGTACCCAAGTTGTTTGGGGAACCACTATAAATTTCCTTGTGTCGTCTGGATTCACTTGTTTAATTCCTGCATTGTGGCTGTGAATAGATATAACTAGGATTGCTAGTTGCTGATTAGGTTTTCCAAGCCTTAACTGTAATTACAGTTAGCTTGAGTTTGTACACATCACTTGTGTTAGGCTTTAAGGTTAAATCAATATCTATAATCTTTTATTCCGCACTTCACTCCAAGGGAGTTGGGTAGACCATTAAGTTTTGTCTAGTGCAAAATTTGATAACTCTATTCACCCCCCTCTAGAGTAGTATCTATCCCTTCACTTTCAACCTCTGCAAGAAGTTTGCTAAACTTATGCAGGGGAAATTTGAAATAAGTAGTATGGGTGAGCTCAAGTACTTTTTGGGCCTCTAAGTAAGGCAGTCTGAGGATGAATTATCCATTTCGCATTCTAAGTTCACTAAGGAGTTAATAAAAAAATTTGGAATGGAGAGTGTCTCCATAATGAAAAATTCTATAAGGTCAAGTGTGTCAATAGACAAGGATGAGACAGGAAAACCTATTGATGAAACCCTATATAGTGGAATAATTGACTCCCTCCTCTATCTTATAGCT